>CAXKVW010001211.1:15000-17500 GCA_964058825.1 Carex arenaria | reverse complement strand
CCCAAGTAGCCGAAAGTGCCCGAAGTAGCCGAAAAATGACCTGACGTAGCTGAAAGTGCCCCAAGTAGCCGAAATGTAGCCCGAAGTAGCTGAAATGTAGCCGAAGTAGCCGAAAATTGGCCCGAAGTAGCCGAAAATTGCTCCGAAGTAGCCGAAAATTGCCCCGAAGTAGCCGAAAAATGGCCCGAAGTAGCCGAAATATAGCCCGAAGTAGCCGAAAGTCCCCGACGTAGCAAAAAAATGGCCCGAAGTAGCCGAAATGTAGCCCGAAGTAGCCGAAATGTAGCCCGAAGTAGCCAAAATGTAGCCGAAGTAGCCAAAATGTAGCCGAAGTAGCCGAAAAATGGCCCGAAGTAGCTGAAAGTGCCCGAAGTAGCCGGAAAATGGCCCGAAGTAGCCGAAAGGTGGCCTGAAGTAGCCGAAAAATGGCCCGAAATAGCCGAAAAGTGCCCGAAGTAGCCGAAAAATGACCCGAAGTAGCCGAAAAATGACCCGAAGTAGCCGAAAGTGCCCGTAGTAGACGGAAAATGGCCCGAAGTAGCCAAAAAATGGACCGAAGTAGCCGAAAATTGCCCGAAGTAGCCGAAAATTGCCCGAAGTAGCCGAAAAATGGCCCGAAGTAGCCGAAAGTGCCCGAAGTAGCCGAAAAATGACTTGACGTAGCTGAAAGTGCCCGAAGTAGCCGAAATGTAGCCCGAAGTAGCCGAAATGTAGCCGTAGTAGCCGAAAATTGGCCCGAAGTAGCCGAAAAATGGCCCCGAATTAGCTGAAATGTACCCCGAAGTAGCTGAAATGTAGCCGAAGTAGCCCAAATGTAGCCGAAGTAGCCCAAATGTAGCCCGAAGTAGCCAAAATGTAGTCGAAGTAGCCGAAAAAAGGCCCGAAGTAGCCGAAAATGGCCCGAAGTAGCCGAAAATTGGCCAGAAGTAGCCGAAAAATGACCCGAAGTAGCGGAAAGTGCCCGAAGTAGCCGGAAAATGCCCCGAAGTAGCCTGAAAGTATCCCGAAGTAGCCAAAAAGTAGCCTGAAGTAGCCGAAAAGTGGCCCGAAGTAGCCGAAAAGTGCCCGAAGTAGCCGAAAAATGGCCCGAAGTAGCCGAAAAATGACCCGAAGTAGCCGAAAGTGCCCGAAGTAGCCGGACAATGGCCCGAAGTAGCTGAAAAGTAGCCCGAAGTAGCCGAAAAATGGCCCGAAGTAGCCGAAAAATGGCCCGAAGTAGCCGAAAAATGGCCCGAAGTAGCGTTTGTGCAGTAGCGCCCTTAGCGTTAGCACTTCTAAGTAAAATGGGGGGGAAACCTGGGGGATTTCCAGGGGGTGGTAACCCTGGGCGTGGCTGGAGACCCAAAATGCATATTCCCTATTAGGGGGCAAGGATTTTCGGAAAGGGTGCCCCTCCATGTGCAGGCCGGGTGGTGTACATGGCCCCTGAGGTACACGCACGGGAGTGTACATGGCCCGAAGTAGACGAAAAATGACCCGAAGTAGCCGAAAAATGACCCGAAGTAGCCGAAAGTAGCCGAAAAGTGCCCGAAGTAGCCGATAGGTGCCCGAAGTAGCCGAAAAATTGCCTGAGATAGCTGAAAAATGGCCCGAAGTAGCCGAAAGTGCCCGAAGTAGCCGAAAAAGGACCCGAAGTAGCCGAAAAGTGGCCGAAGTAGCTGAAAAATTGCCCGAGGTAGCCGAAAAATGGCCCGAAGTAGCTGAAAGTACCCGAAGTAGCTGAAATGTAGCCCGAAGTAGCCGAAATGTAGCCGAAGTAGCCGAAAAATGGCCCGAAGTAGCCGAAAGTCCCTGACGTAGCCAAAAAATGGCCCGAAGTAGCCGAAAGTCCCCGAAGTAGCCGAAATGTAGCCTGAAGTAGCCAAAATGTAGCCGAAGTAGCCGAAAAATGGCCCGAAGCAGCCGAAAAATGTCCCGAAGCAGCCGAAAAATGGCCCGAAGCAGCCGAAAAATGGCCCGAAGTAACCGAAAGTCCCGACTGGTTGGGGGCAGGGCGTCTTTGCGTGGCGCGCCCTGCTCGGAAGCATATGCATATGCAGCCACGCGTACACACAACGCAGTGTACGAAGTCCCGACAGGTTGGGGGCAGGGCGTCTTTGCGTGGCGAGCCCTGCCCGGAAGCATATGCATATGCAGCCACGCGTACACACAACGCAGTGTACGAAGTCCCGACGGGTTGGGGGCAGGGCGTCTTTGCGTGGCGCGCCCTGCCCCGAAGCATATGCATATGCAGCCACGCGTACACACAACGCAGTGTACGATGTCCCGACGGGTTGGGGGCAGGGCGTCTTTGCGTGGCGCGCCCTGCCCCGAAGCATATGCATATGCAGCCACGCGTACACACAACGCAGTGTACGATGTCCCGACGGGTTGGGGGCAGGGCGTCTTTGCGTGGCGCCCCCTGCCCCGAAGCATATGCATATGCAGCCACGCGTACACACAACGCAGTGTACGATGTCCCGACGGGTTGGGGGCAGGGCGTCTTTGCGTGGCGCGCCCT
>CAXKVW010001211.1:2500-5000 GCA_964058825.1 Carex arenaria | reverse complement strand
GCCCCGAATTAGCTGAAATGTACCCCGAAGTAGCTGAAATGTAGCCGAAGTAGCCCAAATGTAGCCGAAGTAGCCCAAATGTAGCCCGAAGTAGCCAAAATGTAGTCGAAGTAGCCGAAAAAAGGCCCGAAGTAGCCGAAAATGGCCCGAAGTAGCCGAAAATTGGCCAGAAGTAGCCGAAAAATGACCCGAAGTAGCGGAAAGTGCCCGAAGTAGCCGGAAAATGCCCCGAAGTAGCCTGAAAGTATCCCGAAGTAGCCAAAAAGTAGCCTGAAGTAGCCGAAAAGTGGCCCGAAGTAGCCGAAAAGTGCCCGAAGTAGCCGAAAAATGGCCCGAAGTAGCCGAAAAATGACCCGAAGTAGCCGAAAGTGCCCGAAGTAGCCGGACAATGGCCCGAAGTAGCTGAAAAGTAGCCCGAAGTAGCCGAAAAATGGCCCGAAGTAGCCGAAAAATGGCCCGAAGTAGCCGAAAAATGGCCCGAAGTAGCGTTGGTGCAGTAGCGCCCTTAGCGTTAGCACTTCTAAGTAAAATGGGGGGGAAACCTGGGGGATTTCCAGGGGGTGGTAACCCTGGGCGTGGCTGGAGACCCAAAATGCATATTCCCTATTAGGGGGCAAGGATTTTCGGAAAGGGTGCCCCTCCATGTGCAGGCCGGGTGGTGTACATGGCCCCTGAGGTACACGCACGGGAGTGTACATGGCCCGAAGTAGACGAAAAATGACCCGAAGTAGCCGAAAAATGACCCGAAGTAGCCGAAAGTAGCCGAAAAGTGCCCGAAGTAGCCGATAGGTGCCCGAAGTAGCCGAAAAATTGCCTGAGATAGCTGAAAAATGGCCCGAAGTAGCCGAAAGTGCCCGAAGTAGCCGAAAAAGGACCCGAAGTAGCCGAAAAGTGGCCGAAGTAGCTGAAAAATTGCCCGAGGTAGCCGAAAAATGGCCCGAAGTAGCTGAAAGTACCCGAAGTAGCTGAAATGTAGCCCGAAGTAGCCGAAATGTAGCCGAAGTAGCCGAAAAATGGCCCGAAGTAGCCGAAAGTCCCTGACGTAGCCAAAAAATGGCCCGAAGTAGCCGAAAGTCCCCGAAGTAGCCGAAATGTAGCCTGAAGTAGCCAAAATGTAGCCGAAGTAGCCGAAAAATGGCCCGAAGCAGCCGAAAAATGTCCCGAAGCAGCCGAAAAATGGCCCGAAGCAGCCGAAAAATGGCCCGAAGTAACCGAAAGTCCCGACTGGTTGGGGGCAGGGCGTCTTTGCGTGGCGCGCCCTGCTCGGAAGCATATGCATATGCAGCCACGCGTACACACAACGCAGTGTACGAAGTCCCGACAGGTTGGGGGCAGGACGTCTTTGCGTGGCGAGCCCTGCCCGGAAGCATATGCATATGCAGCCACGCGTACACACAACGCAGTGTACGAAGTCCCGACGGGTTGGGGGCAGGGCGTCTTTGCGTGGCGCGCCCTGCCCCGAAGCATATGCATATGCAGCCACGCGTACACACAACGCAGTGTACGATGTCCCGACGGGTTGGGGGCAGGGCGTCTTTGCGTGGCGCGCCCTGCCCCGAAGCATATGCATATGCAGCCACGCGTACACACAACGCAGTGTACGATGTCCCGACGGGTTGGGGGCAGGGCGTCTTTGCGTGGCGCCCCCTGCCCCGAAGCATATGCATATGCAGCCACGCGTACACACAACGCAGTGTACGATGTCCCGACGGGTTGGGGGCAGGGCGTCTTTGCGTGGCGCGCCCTGCCCCGAAGCATATGCATATGCAGCCACGCGTACACACAACGCAGTGTACGAAGTCCCGACGGGTTGGGGGCAGGGCGTCTTTGCGTGGCGCGCCCTGCCCCGAAGCATATGCATATGCAGCCACGCGTACACACAACGCAGTGTACGAAGTCCCGACGGGTTGGGGGCAGGGCGTCGTTGCGTGGCGCGCCCTGCCCCGAAGCATATGCATATGCAGCCACGCGTACACACAACGCAGTGTACGAAGTCCCGACGGGTTGGGGGCAGGGCGTCTTTGCGTGGCGCGCCCTGCCCGGAAGCATATGGATATGCAGCCACGCGTACACACAACGCAGTGTACGAAGTCCCGACGGGTTGGGGGCAGGGCGTCTTTGCGTGGCGCGCCCTGCCCCGAAGCATATGCATATGCAGCCACGCGTACACACAACGCAGTGTACGAAGTCCCGACGGGTTGGGGGCAGGGCGTCTTTGCGTGGCGCGCCCTGCCCCGAAGCATATGCATATGCAGCCACGCGTACACACAACGCAGTGTACGAAGTCCCGACGGGTTGGGGGCAGGGCGTCTTTGCGTGGCGCGCCCTGCCCCGAAGCATATGCATATGCAGCCACGCGTACACCCAACGCAGTGTACGAAGTCCCGACGGGTTGGGGGCCGGGCGTCTTTGCGTGGCGCGCCCTGCCCCGAAGCATATGCATATGGAGCCACGCGTACACACAACGCAGTGTACGAAGTCCCGACGGGTTGGGGGCAGG
>CAXKVW010001210.1:0-38578 GCA_964058825.1 Carex arenaria | reverse complement strand
TTTGCTTGACTATGATGGCCGCTTTTTTATTGTCTTACTATGATTGGACTTCATATCAAGATCGGTGTTCCGGATAAAGAGGCCATTCCGGCTTGAAAACATCTTCTCTTCACAGAGGAAAATGGGGACGGTTATACTCAGATAATTCAAACATTGGTTGAAGATGAAACATATGCCATGCCTTGGGGGCATTCTCAGTGTCAACTATTTTCTAAGAAGCGCCTTCGGTCTTCTTTTCCACCCAATATGTCTCAGAAATTCCCAATGCATTTTTCATAAATTCCCAGCTCTTTGACAGACCCAACATTTCCTCCTAACACAGTGGCTATTGTACCGGCTCAGGAATTTCAGGTTTCAGCTGCTATACCTGCCCTAGTCCCTGTTGATGTCTCGGCTTCTACGGCTGTACCAGCCCCGGGTTTTGCTGTTGTACCAGACCCGACATTTGTAGCTACGGTTTTTGTTGTACCAAACCTGTCTCTGCTGCACCACTGATGTAGCAAAACGTACTACACAAAGTTTTACTATAGTAGACTATATCTTTTAACCTTGATTCCACGTTCGACTCAGATTACAAGTATACAATCCTATCGTGTAGTATTATTAGGTATCGATCCATAGGGATAGTATATTAAGATCTAACAATTTTACTTAGTCTAGGTCAAATTTGTTGTTAATTAGGGTTTGTTTGTGTGTGATCTTCAAGTAATTAATTAAAAAGTAAATTAAAATACAACCAGAGTTTTAGCAAGGTTTAATCCGGTGGCGCTATAGGTGAAGTGAATTACAGGAAATTTCAGTATAGTATATTATACATTTTAACCTTGATTACACTTACGACTCAAATTGCAAGTGTACAATCCTATCGTGTAGTATTATCAGGTATCGATCCATAGGGATAGTGTATTAAGATCTAACAATTTTACTTAGTCTATGTCGGGTTTGTTGTTTAATTATGAGTTTGTTTGTGTATTATCTCAAAGTAATTAATTAAAAGGTAAATTAAAATACAACCGGAGTTGTAGCAAGTTTTAATGCGGTGGCACTACAGGTGATCAGCATAGTACATGAATTTTCTAGGGTTCAGGACGACTTATGACTCTAATAATAATATGTTCAGGTACTGATCTAACCCATATACGGCACTGTCACTACCGCATGTGACCTAAATCTTATCCGCAGGGCACCATGGTATTCTGTTATGTGTTGTATTTAGGTTTTCCAATCTCTTGATTGGCTTTTGGGCTACCAAGACTAAAATATTTTAAGTACAGAATTATATTATTTTCTTATATTACCCTGTAGTTGAAATATCCCAAAACCCTGTGTAATTTCTATTGTGAATCCGGTTAAGTAAACCTAACCTAAGATACTTTCTATCCTACCCCGCCAAGGGAGCCCCATTGATTCTAACTCTAGTCTTTGAACAATTGTCAAACCTTGTTAGTCGGAGTTTAACCACTTACGTACTATCTTTCTCACACAAGAATCTATCAGATCTCCTCCATTGGTATTTAGAGTCATTGGCATATAGGAAACAGAACTATGTATGCTTGAATAAGATTAAAAAGAAATTAAAATGCAATAGAAATTCACAAAACATAATATAAACGAAATCAAAATATTATTAAACGACTCATAGGTCAATCCCTCACTCTAAAGATGAAAGGTTCAGCTCCTTGAAGCCATGACAAGAGAAAAGAAAAATAAATAGAACATAGATTACAACTTTAATGAAAAATAAGAACCTTGACTCCTTAGATGACGTCATCCTTGCCTTGACTTCTAAGGGCTTTGCCTTTCTCCCTATAACTCTAATCTAGCCTATCAATCCTAATCGGTGATGAATTCGTGACTATAATGCTGGACTTAAACACATGTAAATACTCGCACCGAATTCCATACAAGAGGAGATATTTATAGGATTTCCTAAAGAAGATGAAGTAGTGGGCGTAGTGGGGAACATTATCCCTTGATCCTAGGGTTGAAAATAACTCTAAAAAAATAGTAAACTTGGACTCTACTCAATCTAGAAATAACGTGGATGACCAGAGGATCGGACCTTCTAGAAGTCTTCAATCAAGGGCTGAGATCTGTCGATCTAACGGTGCAGAATAACAATCCATGGATTAAATACGCGTCGCGTGCAGCCATGCGGCATAGGTTGAACCCGCACGACTTCCTGACTTAGTGGATTTCCATCAAGTTTTGCCAACTTGGATGTTGTGCACTTCGTTTAGATTATTGCATACGCCATGTAATGTTCTGATTTGATATCATCTTCAATAATCGCCTAAATTGGACATATTTGCTCTGTTTTTGGCCTAAATACACAACTTTCTCCAAAACATGCCAAAATGACTCAAAAACACATTTACGGTAAATATTTCGGAAAAATGGCTACTTCGTGTTAGCTTTTCATCATTTTCTGTCATAAAAGATAATGATTTTCGCTATATGTTTTAGCGTCATCAGTCTAATATAATGATATGTTCAGGTAGTGATTCAACTCACATACGACACTGTCACTACCGCATGCGGCCTAAATCTTACCCGCAGGCTACCCCGCATACAACACTATCACTACCCGCAGGGTGCCATGGTATTTTGTTATGTATTGTGTTTAGGTTTCCTAATCTTTCGATGAGCTTTTGGGCTACTAAGACTAAATTATTTTAAGTACGGAATTATATTCTTTCCTTATACCACCCCATAGTTGAAATATCACAAATCCTTATGCAATTTCTATTGTGATTGTGGCTAAGTAAACCTAACCTAAGATGTTTTCTATCCTATCCTGCCAAGGGAGTCTTCTGTGTTCTAACCTTAGTCTTTTAACCGCTATCAAGCCTCGTTAGCCGGAGTTCAACAAACTTATTACTATCCTTCTCATACAAGGATCTATCGGATCTCCATCATTGGTATTTAGAAGTCATTGGCATATAGTAGACGGAACTATGTATGCTCGAATAAGATTAAAAATAAATTAAAATGCAATAGAAATTCACACAACAAAATATAAACAAAATCAAAATATTATTAAACGACTCATAATTCAACCCCTCACCCTAGAGATGAGATGTTCAGCTCCTTGGAGTCATGGCAAAAGAAAAAAAAAGAAAAAAAAAAGTAAAGACAACATAGATTACAACTAGGGGTGTCAACGGGTACGGTAAGGGTCGGGTGAAAGTATTTTCATACCCGTACCCTACCCGTACCCGCTACAAATTATCTTATCCGTACCCTACCCTTACCCGTTATGGTTGTCGGATAACGAAATGGTAGGGCATAAATAACGGGTAATACTAATATAATAATTATTTTTATTATTTATTAAATAAAACATTAAAATATATACATTCATTTAACATATGCATAGTACTTTATTGAAAATAAAATCTTATCATGCTAAGCGCAAGTAAACCAATTAAAATACTCTTTTCAATGCCTATTAATATATATAATATATATAATTTTCTGTTATAATTTCCCGATCGGGTAACAGGTACGAAATAGGTTTTACCCGTACCCTTACCCGTTTAAATAACGAAATTTGTTTTTACCCATACCCGTACCTGATAAGTTTACGAAAAAAAATCTTATCCGTACCTGTCTTATCCGGATACGGTACGGGTCGGATAAACGGGTAAAAGGGTGCCAACATCCCCTAATTACAACACTATTGTATGATTGCTCATGGGATAAAAACCAACATGCGGGAATGGGTGTTTATTTTCTCTAGCAATGTAGGGTAGGCTTTAGCCAATTCTGTTTTACTTTCAATTTCCTTACTTTACATTTCTCAATTTTAGTTTTAAATTAGAAAATTGTAATATGTAATGAACTTCTTTTTTAATATATGCCTACGGACTTCCAATAAATATATTTATATATAGAGTAGATCTAAGGTGCTCCTCAGAGTACCAAGTTTCTTTGTACTCTTAACTCTAAATTCTATTGGATTAACTTCGAACGACGAATCTAAGCCGTTGAAATCCTTCTACCTTACGAGTGATGCGTCTACGTGTGAAATTTTAAAGTTTTGAATTAATTTAGTATAAAGTAAAGTGGTGAAAATTAGAAGGTTTCTAAATTAATTTTAATGCATTCAATTTTTGGAAGAATTTTGACCGCTTGACTTTATACTAAATTAATTCAAAACTTTAAAAATTCACATGTAGACACATCACTCGTAAGGTAGAAGGATTTCGACGGTTTTGATTTGTCGTTCGAAGTTAATCTGATATGTTTTAGAGTTAAGAGTACAAAGGGGCTTGATACTCCTAAGAGCACCCTAGTTCTACTCTTATATATATATTACTTGGTTTCTGCTTTAAGATTTGTGTCAGAATAAAACAAACGACACAAACCTCATTATACCCGATCAGATATTGCCTGGATCTGAATTCGTACTGCAGTGCACCTGCTGCCTGCTCCCTTTGTACCGATTGGACCCATCATGTCAGAGCATTGTCCCGTCGTTATCTGCCTGACAGACGACAAGTAACGGAGAAACCCGTCTGTGGTTCCTTGTGCCACTCTTAAATGCTTGCAATTGATATGCGGGTAACTGCGATCACTGAAATTGGGGCCCAAAGAGCTGTGATCCGGTATACAATTGATACATAGCAGAGGACAATAAACTTTTGCTTCCGGCGAGACCTAATCGACGCGACTCGTTAACCATCCGGCCTTCCCTATTTATTTTCAACTATTGCGGACTATTTTCATGCAGCTAATTGTAGCGAGTCTATTTTTGTTGTAGTATAGAGAGAAAACCCACCTAAAAAGTACACGCGACATGTATTATTACATAGAGACCTTACGGCAGGAAATTAGAGTATCTATTTCTCAACTATTAAGAGAAATGGTTTGAATTTTCTGGGTTCTTCTCCCAGCGAGCCGTGTTGGCGTGTTGGTCGGGAGAGAGCGAGAGAACGACCTTGACAGCCTCTGCCAAGACTTTCAAACAAGAGAGTTAAGGGGGGGGAGAGAGAGAGAGAGAAATGGGAGAAGAGGTAGCTGTGGTCCGTACAACGGAGTATATCAACGGAGGTCGGGATGTGGTGAGCTCATCGGCCACGGATGCCGACTCGGCGCCGGATCATCTCGTGGTCATGGTGCATGGGATTCTGGGAAGGTAATTAATTTAGTTACTATACAAGGCATTAACTCTATGAGAAGAGAGAATTATGTTCTCTGATGTCTCTGGTTGGTTTTATTACGGTATGGAAAGGGAAAAATAAAGAGAGGTGATTGTGAATTCTGTTCTCTGATGTCTCTGGTTGGTTTTATTACGGTATGGAAAGGGAAAATGAAAGAGAAGTGATTTGGCACAATCAAGCCCAGGGGATGCTTCTATTCAATTTGGTTGTACCAATTAGTTTTTGGAAACCTTGTTTAAATGCTTGTCTCAATTAATTTACTTTTTGTTTATGCAGTAGCGGTGATTGGCAATATGCGGCAAATGAGTTTGTCAAGCAATTGCCTGATAAAGTTGTTGTACACTGTAAGCGATTCTAATTTCAGATTTTCACAAAAGTTCTGCTTTTGGCTCTAGTTTTGTACCTGTAGTTGGGCAAAGCACACTAATTTGGCTGTGGCTGATTCATTACAAATAATTTCCCTTTATCTTAGCATCATGGCTGGTTACTGATATTTTTTGTTGGTATTTTTTTTCGTAAATAGGCAGTGAAAGAAACAGGCACCGGTTAAGCCTTCATGGTGTGGATGTCATGGGCGAACGCTTAGCAGAAGAGGTAAGCATTAGTCTTTCTAATTTACTTTCTTTGTTTGATTGTTTGTCTATCTAATGTCCTAATTTAGGCTTGAATTAGTTTTATTGACTCTTATTTTATCTGTTAACCAGGTTCTAGAAGTTATTGGTGAAAGACCAGAAATCCAAAAAATTTCTTTTATTGCGCATTCAATTGGAGGGTTGGTTGCAAGGTATGCCATTGCACGGCTTTATAGGCCTCGCACGGGAAATATATGCGGCTTGGAACCCATTAATTTTATTGCTGTTGCTACACCTCATCTTGGTTCAAGAGGAAACAAACAAGTAAGGCTTTTTTTTGTCCTCCCCTTTTGTATTTTTGTATAAACCAAAGAGGGTATATTTGACAGACTTCTTTTTTCGAGGAAGTAGGCGATAGTCTACTAATTTTTTGTTCACCAAAGAAATAGAGTACAAAAGACTATTTACAAAAAAATTGACAGACTTGTGTGTGCTATTTCAATCAAATCTGGAATTGGTGCTGGTTTTAGTCTTTTGTTAGTTTTATATTGGTAGATTTTTTTTGTTTAGATTCTGTAGAAATGGGCATATTTTATGATTAAGTAGTGAGATATGGCTCTGGTATCAACTGAACTGGTGCATACTATATTTTTGTCATGTTTAAGCCTGAACCAACTTAAGCCTACTTCTTTTCTTTTTCTTTCCTTGTAAGGAGCTCAATTTATCTTCTGGAAAATAGAGAAAACCCTAGCTTTGCTTTATATAACAAAAAATGGATATAAGACTCCACTCCTTAATGAACAAGCAGGTACCTCTTCTTTTAGGGTTTGTAAGAATGGAAAACTTGGCATCAAGAGTTATACATTGGTTGTTCGGTAGAGCAGGGCGGCATCTTTTTCTGACTGACAGTGAAGAAGGCAAGCCTCCCCTTTTGCTACGCATGATCAGCGATTCGGGCAACCTTCACTTCATGTACATTTATGATAACTATTGTTTATATTTTCTTTTTCTTAGCTTAATTGAGGACTTTTTGCAAATCACATCTGATTTTAGTGTTTTTTTTTTGTGAGTGGCTCCAAACATTTCTTTCTTGCTACTCTGGTTTATGCTGAACGATTCCTATTGCTGAGATTAGGGAGGTGCATATGGTATATTTTATCAAAGTTGACAGTTTTCTTGAGCCTGGATTGGCACAAATTTAACCGATGTGAACTTTGATTAATTTATAAATTCACATTAACTCATTAATGTAGTGCTGCATTACAAAATTAAGGGTTTAATTTAGTCTCTTTTAGTTTCCTTTTGAGTTACCCCATGTCTTCATGGTTGGTGATACATACTCGGTGTGATTTGCAAAAATATGGATTTAATATTATTCAGTTCAAGGAGTTTCTGTGTGTATTTTGGGGTTTTGTTGGTGTTGTGCGTGCTGGCAGGGAACACTTGCTTTACTTTAATAGGATGCCTTTTTTATATACAGATCTGCGTTGAGGGCATTCAAACGTCGTGTGGCATATGCAAATGTGGATTGTGACCGTATCCTTTTGTTGACTGCCTCTAGATAGTTTTTTTTTTGTCATTTCCCGCTATTTATTTTTCCATGTTATAAGTACTAAGAAAATTTTCTTTAATGAGTTATGCTAAGAGGTTGTTGGTTGGAGGACATCATCAATTAGAAGAAAGAACGAATTGCCGCAGGTATTAAGTTTGTGTTTATTTAATACTCAGCAAAAGAAAAGATTGAAGAAAGAATTTAATACTGGTAATGGACTAGTGTCTGTCTTAGAAAGGTATCACATTGCTGGTCTAGTAGTTTTTACCATAAGACCTTGAGAATGGTTACTTGTCTATTATAAAGACATAATTTGAACAGATCTATTGTAATTTTGATACAAAAATGTCTGAATATATCTATATATATATTGTGATTTTTTGTAGTTGGATAGTCACATAAACAAGAAGTATCCCCATATTGTACATGAAGAATACACAGAAGCCAAAGATTCTGGTCCTTGTGATGATTTAACCTCAGCTGATGATTTTGAAGCAATGGAAGGTGCGCATCGTATTTCATTGTTTAATGTTCAGTGCTCAAGTTAATGACAATTTATGTATCATATATAAGAGTAAGTTAGCATAACTAGGATTAACATACCAGGTTGCAGTATCATTTTTAGTTACAGGCAAAACCAGTTTCTAGGGGAATGATTCCCTTCTAGCTTTTAGATTGCAAAATTGAGCACTAAATTAGGGTTTCAAAGAATGTTTGAGGCTCTCTGCATATTTTGGTGCTAACCTTCAAATTTGCTCAGTCTACATGTATTTTTTTTTTTTAGCATTTGATTATTCAAGAGGGAATTAAAATTTCAAATTTGCTTGTTCCCCTTAATGCTGAGGCTTTGTTGAAGCACAATTGCTGAATTAATGTCATAGGAATTTGCTAATTTAGGATTAGTTTGACTAAATTTAGATTTGGTCTTCAATTTTGGTGAACTTAAAATCATATTACACATACCTGTATTGGCATAGACATCAGACATTGTTAAATTTGAGTGTAGGAGTTGGTCTTATAACTGTTAGGCCAGATTTGCAAAATTATTTTATCTTCAATAAGATATTCCTATTTGTCAATCCTTTTGATTTTGCTCCTAATATTGTTATCACTTTGCTTTCTTTGGCTTAGAAAAAATGGTAAATGGTCTGAGCAGTGTTTCATGGGAAAAAGTAGATGTTAGCTTTCACAACAGCTTGCAATGGCTAGTTGCACATAGTATAATTCAGGTTCTCCCCTCCCTCTCCGTCTCTCTCTCTGTCACACACACACACACACAATAGTAACAAAACAACTGTTTTGCAGCCAAGTTTGTGTGTTTGTCATGCTTGTAAAATTCTCTGTTTCTCTGGCTTTATACTGTTATTTATTCTTTCAGGTCAAATTTTCTTTTATGTACGAAGGTGCAGATATCATACAACACCTTATAGATCATTTCCAAACTTGAGAGGGGAATATATGTTTCCTTTCGTAGGAGGGAATGTAATATATATTACAAAAGAAGCGCATGAATTAGGAATTTTTTTAATTTTTGTAACTCCTATTCTTTGGTGGGAGGCTGCCTAACAATGTCTGTGGCCAATTGATGTATTCTAGGAACTGGATGACAATTTGAAAAGCATTGCGTTTTAGTGAGTTATTTAGTTGTTCTTCCATTTGTATATTTTTGTGTTTTTCACAAAGCTTCTTGTTTATGTATAATTGGTGTAATTGCAACTTTGTGATAATTGATTCAAGAGTATTTTTTTTTTGAATGACCGCATGCGGTGTTGGTGGGTGTTAAGAACAGTGTTGAAAACTTGAGTATTACAATTAGGGATGAGGAAATGTTCATAATTCGTGACTTGCTCGTAACTCGTTCGCTAAAAATTCGTTATTAACTCACTCGCTAACTTAATGAATTGAGTATGAGCATATCTAACTCGTTCATAACTCGCTCATTAATCCCATCAAAAAAAAAAAATAACTCGCTCATTAATAACTGGGTTACATGAAATTATGTCACATTTAATCCCAATCAGATCAAATTCAAATCCAAATCCAACTTTGTAGGTCTATGACAAAGAGATAGCTGTAAGCATGTGACATGTAGAGCCGTGAGAACCAACAAAAAGATAATTATTTGATTTTGTTAAATTTTTATGGACAATTTTTTGATAAATTATGTATTGTTTGGGCAGGTTGTATTATGATAATTTCTTAATGAGTCGCTTAATGAACCCGAGTCAAATCGAGCGTTTAACAAATCGAGCACGAGCACAGCTGTCAACTCGGTATTGTCTTCTCAACTCGAGTCGACTCGCTCATTAAGCTAATAAATTGAGCACGAACATATCCCAACTCGCTCGAACTCGCTCATTAATCACCCCTAATTACAAAAATTTATTGGTTCAATGTCATAATCAGTAGATAGTTTAAATATTATTAAAATTGAGTAAACAGTATTTAATTTTACCAATATAAAAATTAATTTTATAAATTGGTCACCAAGTGTTTACAAATTGGTACAGAAGTTTGAAGCAGGATAAATTGTAAAACGAGTAAACAGCTGCTAATCTCATATGCGGAACTTCCCATATAAGAGGTTGGAATTATGAGAGAAAAAGTTGTTTATTATTTTCTTGACCGTTGAATAGGTATTTTGACTATCGAGAGATTCTTCAATTTTATTTAGTTTTGACTCGAGAATTCAAATTATTCAGATATAATTAGAAAATAATTCATAATTATTCGAATAAAAAATCTCAGTCTCACAAAAAAAAAAAAAAAAAAAAACCAAAAACTAAAAAGATTCAGAAAAGATTCGTGAATAATTCGTAAGTTTATGATGAACTTATAAATTCAGAAAGCCAATCTTGTGACTTGCTGCTATATAAATAATGCACGGTCTTGGTGCAACAGAAAATCTTGGTATCGTAGGGTTTTGGCCTATCTCGTAACAGAATTAAGCCACACTTGTTGCGTGAGACTTGCTTTTATAGATAATTAGGAGAGACTTAAGGCAATTGCTCAAGAAAAAATAAGCGCAAGGATTGAACGACTTCATTTGTTTATAATTTTATTTCAAGAACTTTGGTCCCATTCACATAATGTTTTAATTAGGTACAGTTTGAATATGAAAATTAAACGGGTGGTAAAGCATGTTCATTTTTGTTATTTTGTTATTTGATCAAGTATTGATTAACAAATATGCAACGTGACGTCTATGATTAAATTCCACATATATTCCTGAATTTATAACTTCATCATAATTAAGCTTGTATCATCATATAGAGACCACTGCTGATGATCAACATATTTAAACAAAACTGCATAGTAGTATACTTAACAAAATATTCAAAATGCAGCACCGGTATGTGCTTGATGCAAGAGCTAGCTCTTTGTCTAAGAGCACAAAAACTTCGACACAAGGTCTTCCATAGACATCGGCATGCACTTTTCCATGGACTTTGGCATAAACTCCTCGATGCAATCGTCCATGCACATTGACATTAACTCAGTGAACTTTTTCATGAACTTTTCCATGAACTTCTCCGTGAATCCTTCAGGGAAATTCTGTATGGAGCCTCGAACAGAATTCCCCATGAAATTTTCAATAGAGCCTTTCATAAAGTCTTCCGTGCACTTTTCCATGAAATCATTGTTAGTTGCAGAACTACCTGAAATTATTTACATAAAATACAATTATAATTTTAAAAAAAAATCTCTAATTTATAAGCAAGTCAGTATTAATTTATAGGTTAAATTCTGCCCATAATTTCTTCCTGGTTCATGTTACCTGTAAAAGGCAGTTTACAATGTGACATTGATCGATAGATTTACATTGTCTATTCCTAGGTCTAGGGTGGGTTGTTCATTAATTGCCAATATAGCTGATCATAGAAATACCAGTGAATTTTGTTCCTTGTTAAACCGTTTTGAAGTATAAAAAAATGTGCACATTTAGAGGATCAACGTTTCGGACAAAGTACACATGCATCTTCAACAAGTTTAAGAAATAAAGCTATAAAAACTTGTTCAGAGTACCTATTACCTAATGCTCACCTCACCTACACATTTCTCCTCCTAATTTTTTTTATATTGTTTGAAGGCACAGTACGAAATCCAATGTTGAACTTCAAATTTAATCATATTATTTTAACAGAACAGTCGACTGCTTTCACCATTTCTGATCTATCACATTGTTTCAATTCCAACTTCAAAAGCAAAATAAGGCAATAAAAAGATCAGCTTAAACACTCAGAAATATTAAATGCTGCCTCCAATCTCTAACATCCTAAACTTTACTAAAAACTTTTATCAGCCTTCTAAAATAATTGAATAAAAAAATTGCATTGAAATAATATATAGTTAAGTGTGCATTGGTACAATATTATAAGCAAGGCCGGTAGTGCATTTTAAATTGTATAAAAAATTCATGAAGAAATGTTCATGAGTGAGTTCATAGGGAGTGATTATTGAATATATACACACACACACACTTCATAGAGATCCGGCCTGTATTGCAAAATAGTAATATTTAACCTGTGTTGTGTCTGAACAATTTCTGAATAAACGCCCAAACCGCAGAAAAGAAGTTCCGAATAGCCCAATATATCCCCTGACAAGCTGACCCCACTTTCTGACAAGCTGATCCCACCATGTTCACAGCATAACTTATTATGGCACCCATTCTTTTGATCAATTCTCTGCCTTTCTTATGTTTAACTGAACTGCTCGATGAATCAAATCATGTTGGGTTGTTCTTTTATAGATGGTTCGAGACTCCAACGGTTCATCTTAATTTCTTGGTTAGAGAAGTTCAATTAAAGTGATTAAATTGTTTGTGGCATAAGAAGAGATTTGTTTCATAGGAACTTGATGATAATTAATTATTTTTTTGTAGGTAAAGATGATAATTAATTTTGATCGCCTTGGAAAAGTAAAAGATCGATACCTAAGATCTTTATCTGTCCACAAGCACAAGTGACTTTTCACACTAAAACATTAATTAAAAGAATAAATAATTAATGCGAAAATTGATTAATTAAATTACTTTTTACATCATTTTCTTATGCTGGCTTTTGAACTGAAGAAAACATGCAACTGCACGTCTGCTCCAATGGGGGCTTTCCTCAAAATATTAGTGTTGTCCAATAATTTTAATATTTTATTGAAGTTCTTATTTAATTTAATTGAATATATAGATGGCTAGAGAGCCGAATAAGGCAATGAACGAGGAAATAATTTTAACAAGGCAATTGGGGAATTCTCTCTTATTAAAAAGTGTTATACTGTGTCTAACGTCTAATTTTCTTAAAGTAATACAATTCTTTGGTAATTATTCTCTAAAGATGCTTCCGTAACTAATTTTTTTTATGGTTAGTGGTTAAAATTACCACTACTAAATATATTGATAAGAAAAAGTTACAAAATCCTAAGTTTTATCACCCCACATAACATAAAAATAAATATTTATATTCATACTCAATTTTAAAACTTATTTTCAATCTCGCTTCACGACCGGATCTATTTCTTCAATCGCCATCGCGCTCCGACAATGATCGGATCTAGTCACCGTCGCGCTCCAATCGAGATGAAAACTATACACTTCGAACTCCAACATTACCGCATTCTTGGCTCCGCTCGACACTAATTACTTTCCTCTCAATTCACGATCGGATCCGACTCTTCGATCCACAATCAGATCCGCTTCCTACTTAACTAATTATGTGGTTCTCCGTTAGACAGAATTTTAAGATTATGAAAAGAATATTGTCTTCAAATTGGCCACATGTACAGTTTGTTGATAAAAATTGTATTATTCATCAATGTTTTTTCAATAGACATTTGTTTGGGACGAAATTCGAATAACAGTCCTAGGTATGTATAAGCTCTTTAGAAGAAATACAAAGTACGTCCAAGTAGACTGAACAGTTTTCAATCTCTTTTATTCCCTTTTCCTTTAATAAATGATCCGGCATTTATCTATCCAAATTTAAATGTGAAAGGCTGATAGTTCCCACTCTCACATAGTCACATGCCACAGAAATTATGACTGTACTTGATGATTAACAAAATGCCATTAATATATACGGATAAAAGCAGTCAATTTTTTTTTTTTTTTTTTTTGTAAGAGCGGAATTCCAAACAAAACTGAGTATAATATCAAATATCCACTTATTCTAAATTAAAGAAATAATAGACATCTAACAAGTACAAAATTCACAAAACAAGATAACAAGATAAAAAAATAAAATCCTCTAATATCAATCACTAATAACAATCACATAAAAGCAGTCAACTTATCAAAAGCACAAGTATTCTTTCTTCACATAAATAAAAAAACGAAAAACAAAGAAAACAAGACTAAGATTCAACAACAACTCTTATTTTATGTGAGTAATTCTAACGGACATCGAAATTCTGACTGTCAATTTTATTTTATTCAAGGTCGGGTCTTTTCGTCAGTAGATTTTTATTAGTGGATGGAAAAAAAATAGTTTGCACAAAATATATAGATCTAGATATTGCAGATTGTCACAGGGCTACAGTACTTGCATAGCGCACATTGATATTACCCACATTGATCTGTAATATGAATTCATATTGTTTTATTTTTGAAATTCAAACCATAACAACTCAACATGATCCTCATTTAAAAATGTACTTGGATGCCAAAACTTACAATTTAAAAAAAAAATAACTATCTTTTTAGATAGATAGAAAATCATTTGATCTAAAGATTATGAACCATCCAAAAATAGTAATTTTCTACCTATTAAAAAAATTCTAAAAAATATAAGATTAAATTTTCAAGTACACTTTCACATGGATATCAGGTCCAACAGTTAGGATTAACTATTTGAACTTTAGAAATGAAGATATGAATCTATAGTATGGAGTGATGTGCGCTATGCATAGTATTGTAGCCTCACTCGTAATTTTTCTTGAGTGAGTCCATGGTACTATGCATATCACGGGTTGATCCGTAATATGAATAAATATTTTCGTTTTCAAAATCTTAATAGTCAATCCGAACCATTCAACATAATTCTCATATGAATATCTACTTGCAGACCAAATTTTATATTTTTTAGAATTCTTTTACTATTTTCTAAGATAGGTAGAAAATCACTTAATCTGAAAATTATGGACCATCTAAGATAGGTAGAAATCACTTAATTTGAAAATTATGGACAATCCAAAATCAGTGATTTTCTACCTATCTTAAAAATTAGTAAAAAAATTCTAAAAAATATAAAATTGGTTTGCAAGTACATATTCACATGAAAATCATTTCGAACGGTTTGGATTGAAAGATACTCAATTTGATTGTCCCTTAAAAGTTAATAGTTATAAATCTGAATGTATGTTGAGATAAGATATACTTAAAAAATTGAATGCTTCCTAGAATTACTCGTATTATTTTGATTTTACAAATTTACGATAGTGGTACCATAATATGGACCACAGTTTCAGTAGTGGAACAACAATATAGACTTTGTTTTTGTCATTGAGACAGAACTTCTTCAATGGTTACAAACCGGCCTTTTTCAATGGAGAGCTGACCTGCCACACCAACGGCTACAGACAGCAATCCATCGTGCAAGTTAACAGGTGGGCCTGAACTGCCTTGACCTCTAATGGCAGCAAGGAAATTTAAGTGCTCTAAATAGCTTGACCCATGGTGAAGCCCATCATACCTTGTAAAAAGTTGAAAGAAACCTTTTAAGATGTATCATATTATGTTTTTTCTTTTTTTGTAGCGTCATATTGTTAACAATTTGTTAGTAAACATGCTAACAATTAAAAAGAGGTTCATACTTAATTCTTTCATCCTTGGGTTTTATTGTGGTGACTCCATCTCTCCCAGTTTTTCTCATTCCAACACGAACAGTGCTTTCTGGAACAAAGGCTTCACCCTGCCAACAAATGCCAAAATTTGTAGTTCAACTTTGTAAAAAGTTGATGTTTCTCAGAAACAAGCTCAGTGAGCTGGCACGAGTTTGTCTCTCTAGAGAGAGACGCATGTTCAATTCTTGATAATAGCATCTAAAAGATGTTGGGGTATCGGGACCCTTTAAATAAAAATAATAAAATTCAATTAATAGCTGATGTTTCTACTAGAATGGCAAGAGCTATGTTATGTTTGTACCTTTCCAATGTCACCAACAACAGAAATCTCTTGCTCGTTTCGGCTTCCCTCAGCAAACATGCAGAGGTCGAGCATTCCACGTGAGCCATTGTCAAATTCAACTATTACATATGCATTGTCTATTATGTCTGGTACCTGATGTTTCCAGTCAAACAAAAAGTTAGTGCATTCTTTTTAAGTTGGTTAAAAAAAAAACCTAATTTATATCTTCTAGGTATTTTATATCTAATTTTGAGTTTTTGGCCATAATTTGAATTTCACCCAGTACCTACATGAATTGACCTCACCGGTGTGATGTAGGTAAGAAAAGGCTGTCAGACTTATACACATATCTTGATGTTCTGAATTTTAAATGAAATTTAAACTGAAAACAGTAGAAGTTTAAGAATAATTCAGAAAAACAATGAGAGAATTTTGAAAATATGACCTTGCCGTCATAAACCTCATCTTTATGGTTAACATCAATAGCTCCAGAAGCCATTACACGAACAGGATTTGCACCAGCAAATAGCTGCATCAAATCAAAAAAGTGGCAGCATTTCTCTACCAGTGTTCCCCCACTGTTTATGTTGAACCTATTCCAGTTATTCACCTTTGGGAGAAAAATTGAAGTAAAAGGAGTCGCAAACTTAATTAGAACATGACCATCAACAAAGGAGTTTAAAGAACACAGCAATCAATAAGCAAAAAAGTTGCTTGCTGGTACCAACTGAAAGGTACATTATTGTACTTAATAAAAGATATTTAACTGGCACTAACTTCTTCTTCTTTTTTCATAAAAGGTGGGGGAAAACCACATGTTTCATTTAACTGGCACTAACTAATGAGGGAGATTACAATGGTTAATAACACCAAAATCAAATCGATACTGTACCTTGACTAAAAAAGGAAAGCGGTGCTCACGAATAGCCACCATTTTAACCTGCCCGAGGGTCCCACTTTTAACAACTTCAATGAGCTTCGCAACAGGAGGCATATAGCGGTACTCTAGCCCCACCTGGACAAGTATTTCTGGCCTTTGTTTAGCTGCTTCCACAACCTGTAAAGAGTGAAATTAATCTATTGTTTGAATTTTAAATGGAAGTTTGGACAATGATGGGCTCTTCCCAAATTGGAGTGCAACACCAGCTGGTTGTACCAGAATTTCAAGTTCAAATTATCTTACTTGCACAATGGTATTTTTTTTTCCGAATGGATAAATGAATAATAGCATAACCTGTCGAACATCTGGAAAGGTCAGACTGTCAGAGTACTTTCAATGTATTAAGTATGGTCTCATCACACTTGATATTGCTAACCAAATTGTACACCTCGCTAGGATTGCTCTAACAAATAAAAAGTTGTACTGACCTTTTTGCAATCTCGAACAGTAGTGCACAGAGGTTTCTCCACTAGTATGTGGTGAGGCTTTGGATGTTGAACTATGTCCATTAATATTTCAAAATGGGTCATATTAGGAGATGACACTACCACCACATCACAGAGCCCACTGTGTAGTAATTCCATATGCCCTGAAAATGGCTAAAAAGTTGTTTTCACCTGTTAGCACATTTTAGGTTTCTACTAATTAACCAGTGTTTTTGTGGTTCTAAAAAGAAACTTTTGTTTTAAATTTCTATGGGCTGTAATAAAAAGTTTGAGATACTGTACTCACAAACTAAATGTCTGTCGTACCAGTTAGGTACCGATTATTTGCTTATTGGGTAGGACTTGTGCTTTGAGCAACTGCCAATGATGCAAATCAGTACTGAAACCTTGCTACTGCATATTCAAATTAGATTTTATTATGTTCAGTAGCTAGTTAAGGATGTGGGTGTGTGAGTAGCTGAATCAAAATTTACTGTTGCTTTTATAGAAAAGGGATAGGAGTAGATTAGAATAGTTACTTCAGTTTTGAGTCTGTATTTAACTTTCAGTAATGAAAATGGGCATTTTGCCTTTCTTTCAGAAAAAAGTGGTATGTTGCATATTCATAGGGAATGCTTGAAAATGAGCATTCTGAATTAATGAATGTTTATATATTATTTGAAAATTTGAAAAGTCTGCATTCGATTGAAAAACTCAGACACCACTTGTTGGGAAACTAAATTGCAGTCAAACAGCCATAATAAGTATTTTATTTGTTATGCTCATTAGCTCATATAAGTACCTAAGGACCTAATTTCAGTATTACATATAGTTTCTTAGCAAATAACACCCTTCATCTTGATAAATCACTTGGTCAACAAATATCAAAGATTATCTTTCAAATGACACCTTGACATTTTATATTGGATATAAAATCTAGATTTCATTAATTGGGGCACGCCATCCTCCTCTTTGTCCTATTAATAATCCATATCTGTTTTTCCCTAAAGTAATTGAATTCACAAAGAAATTCTACAGAAATTTGGGTCATTTTGGTTCATTTAACTCTTAACCTCTCGAGTCTTATTTGCAGTCTTGCAGATGAATCTAAAAGTTATGTAAACCAGGAAGTAAATGGTAAGTGCTTCAAGTGGATTTTTTATTTTTTTCCTGAAACGCACAACTCATAGGTACCCTGTAAAACATGAAATATTAAGAATACCCCTTAAAACCACTAAAAAATCACACTCCAGATACATTGAACCTGGAAAATTAATGTTTGTCGGATGAGACTTGAGAGCATCCCAGTATCCCACCAAAGGTGTGTGGTGCCACATGGCTCTTCCTGATTGGAGGAATGGGATCAAAGAAAGAAGAGTACCTGTGGCGAAGGGAGACCAAGGGAGCGCGCGAGTTCGAGAGTGAGGTCGAGCGAAGGAGGGTGAGGATCGGCGATACATGTCAGGACGACGCCTTCGCTACGCAGGTGGGCCAGGTTGGCCACGTGTTCCCTCCCCATCATCCCCACGCCAACTATTCCGTACCTCATCATCTCCTCCATCCACTGTTAGCTTCTCGCTCTCTCTCGTTAGTGATTACACAGGTTATACTGATTAGACTGAGAAATTAGAACTTTGAACCATTCATTTCTTTAATTTTTGCGGATTATTGTATGTAATTATCCGTAAATCATTTTTTTTTTTCGAAATGGTGCGCTAGTGTATATTGGACACGAGGGTATTGTATTATTGTTTTAAGCGGAATATTTTTATTTGCGAGTATTTGTTGATTTGATATAAATGTTTGGGAGAATTGACATAATATCTTTATTTTTCAAAATATAGAACAAAATATTTTCTCTCAAAATTTTTTAACAAAATGTCCTTATGAGTTCCAATTTTTACCTCACCTCCCCTCCCTCCCACTCTCTTTTTACTCATCCATTTTCAAAATTTCTTAACAAAGTACTCTTAACACTCATATTGATTTTTTTTTTTTGTAAAATAATCAGAAATGTCAAAAGTATTTTGAAAATTTGAAAAATTAATACAATACATATATAAAGATATAGTATGTTATCTTATGTTAAATAAATTTTTACTATTAATATGCTAAGTTTTTCGAAGTGGAAGATTTATTTTATGAGATATAGATTTCACTATTCATATATATGCTAATATAAGATGTGCAAAATATTATTTAGGAGATCTAATTTGGAAAGTAAAATATAAAGATTAAAAAAATTCAGCTTTTACATGAGACATAGGATTTTATTAAATCTGGAAATAAAATAAGTTGTTGAACTTGTTTGATTTTTAGGAGGAATTTCATATATACCTTTCAAGAACGTATATCCCCTTCTAAATTTTGAAATTATGTATTAACTCTTCTAAACTTTCAAAACTCACAAATATACTCATTTTATTATCTATCATATTAAAAAATCATTTAAATATATAAAATACTCATTTTACTCTTTATTAAAAGCATAAAAAAATTAGTAGATAAATTTTGTGAGTTTTGAAAGTTTAGTGGAAGAAATATAAATTTTGATATTTAGATGGAAAATATAAGTAATTTTGAAGTTTTTTAGGAGTATACATGAAATTCCCCCTAATTTTTAAAATAAGATCTTTATTTGACTTCTTGAATCTGTGGAGACCTTAATTTAATTATCAAAATTTTCTCTTTTTTGTGGAGAGGAAATAAATTAATTTTTATATTCAGTCGTTTTGCTCAGTGGAGAACCGTTTTCTCATAGGAATTAATGGAGAGTTAAAAATATAAAATATCAAATTAAGAAAAATGACTATCCATAATATAGAAAATAACAAAGTGAAAAGGAAGTAAATAGTGGACGAGAAAAGAGAGGGGAGGGGAAGAAAGGAGAAAAGTGGAGCCCACAAGAGCATTTTGTTAAGAATTTTAGAAGAGGCGTACTTTGTTCTATGTTTTGAAAAAGAAGGGCACAATATAAAATTTCCCTAAATGTTTTGTTATATTCATTTAATTATTTTGTACTTGTATGTTTATTATAACCGAAATTTTTATTAGTATCCAAAATTAATAAATAACTTACCAATCTACACTCTGGTGCGTTGGATTTCGAAAAGTGTTCAAATCCGAAATTAAATTTCCAATTTCAAACAAACTTTCCGCAAAATTAGACACTCCAAAACCAGAAAATAAATTTCCAGTTTGCAAAACCGGAAATTAAATTCCCAGTTATAAGTTTTTTTAATTAAACATAAATGTTTATTATTGATTTAATTTTTGTATTGAAATATTAGAAATATTATATATATATATATATATTTAAATAGATGGAATACTATATAATTTTATTAATTAGAATGATTGCGACAAATAATCCGGATCAACATTTTTCAGCTGGATTTTTTGCAGTTGTAAGAAAAAAAAAATTTCTTTGAGTGTTATTGAAAAAAAAATATATTTTGAATCTGAGTTTTGATCCCGGTTCAAAATCCACTCCTAGATAAATACATAAAATATTTGAATGTTTCTATTTTTGAAAAAAAATAAAAAGTAAGAGAATTATCAAATTCTTCTACTTTTGTATATTTTATGTATTTATCTAGAAGTGACTTTTGAACTGGGATCAATAATTCAGATTCAAAATATTTTTTTTTTTTCAATAACACAATCAAAATGCAGATTATAATTCTTGTAATTTAGGAAATAGCCCAACAGCTAGTTTATTTTTTAGGCTATAAATACTTGTGTATAGAACTTGTATCAGACAGAACAATAATCAATAAATATTTCATTATTCCTCTCTCTTCTAAATTTCCACAAAATAATTGATAATTAATTTGATTGTGGAACACGGAGAGAATTTATATATAATGACTGGTTGAAATTTGCGTTAAACGCTATATATATATATACCACTGGCTTGTATAGATCATTCAAGGATTTCTCGTTTTTGGTAATTGAAATTAATTAAAATAATTAAATTATTTGATGAAAACGAAGGGGGTTAATTTATGATGACTAGTTGAAAAATTGATAAAGAATCTTGGAAAAGCAAAAGACGTCCAGAATAACTGAATATCTTATGTCCTTTCATTTTTGGATATAATATTTGAATAATTTTAATTGGATTCTTTTTTTGTG
Source organism: Carex arenaria (assembly GCA_964058825.1). NCBI lineage: Eukaryota > Viridiplantae > Streptophyta > Magnoliopsida > Poales > Cyperaceae > Carex > Carex arenaria. Next base: position 17,668 of record CAXKVW010001210.1, on the reverse strand, counting down.
AATATTTTAATTGGAATCTTATTTTTTCTGAATAGTTTTCTGAATTATTTCCCTCTTTTTGTTAAGTATAAGAAACAAAACGAATTCAAATGATAAGAAATGCCTGGCTAAAGTTTGAAAAATCTGCTATTTAGTTTAAGTCTGAATCAATTTTTTTGTTTTGGGACGTCATAAAAACTCAGACTTTAATATGATTTAGTGAGGTTTAAATTTTGTAATAAATATATAATTAAAAATCTAATTCATTTTTTGTAACTGTACATGTTGATTTGTTTTACAATTTAAATATGTAATCACCATATAAATCCACGTCATGTTTATTTTTCAAAATCATTTTATATTTATTTTATTGAATTTTGGCTTTTTAAAACCTATAATTGTATAAAATTCTGCCATTATTATAAAGTTCAAAATCATTTTATATTTTTTTATTGAATTTTGGCTTTTTAAAACCTATAATTGTATAAAATTCTGCCATTATTATAAAGTTCAAAATCATTTTATATTTATTTTATTGAATTTTGGCTTTTTAAAACCTATAATTGTATAAAATTCTGCCATTATTATAAAGTCAAGTAAACATGAATGCATTAAAATTAATTTAGAAACCTTCTAATTTTGACCACTTGACTTTATACTAAATTAATTCGAAACTTTAAAATTTTCACATGTAGACGCATCACTCGTAAGGTAGAAGGATTTCAACGGTTTAGATTCGTCGTTCGAAGTTAATCCGATAGATTTTAGAGTTTAGAGTACAAAGGGGCTTGGTACTCCTAGGAGCACCCTAGTTCTACTTTCTCTCTCTCTCTCTCTCTCTATATATATATGAGGAGGGATCAAGTTACAACAAAGCTACAACAATGATTTTTTTTATTTTCAAAGTCCAAATCGTCGATCCAAACCATTCAACATAATTATCTAAATAAAATGTGCTTCCAGATCAAATTTTACATTTTTTTTAATTCTTTTACTATTTATTAAGTATTTTACAAAAACTAGTCAAATTCAGACCATTGAATTTTGTACCCATCTTAATAATTAGTAAAAAAAATTCAAAAAAAATATAATTCGATCTGAAAGCACATTTTATTTAGATAATCATGTTGAACAGTTTGGATCGACGATTTGGACTTTGAAAATGAAAAAAACCCGTTGTTGTAACTTGATCCCTCCTCTCTCTCTCTCTATATGTATATATAATTAGTAGGAGGGTTCAAATGCACCATGGTTTTGTGCTCCAATTATGCTCCACGTCTTTATTTCCGTTTTGAAAATCCGAACAGTCAATCCGAACGGCTCAAAATAATTATTACAATAAAATGTGATTGAAGACCAAATTTTACATTTTTTAGTATTTGTTTACTATTTTTTTTGTAGGTATAAAATCTCAGTTTTCAGGAGATCCTAGACCATCCAGAAAAACGATATTGTACCTACAAAAAAATAGTAAACAAATTCTAAAAAATATAAAATTTGATATCCAAGCATATTTTATTGTAATAATTATTTTGAGCGGTCCGGATCGACTATTCGGATTTTGAAAATAGAGATAATGATGTGGAGCATAATTATTAGAGCACTAGACTATGGTGCATTTGAAACATCCTCTATAATTATATATTGCATTTTTTTTTTTCATAATCTTCTGAATTATTTCTACCATTCTATACAAAAAAAATTACAGAAATTATCAGAATTATCGACTAAATTGGGCATCCATCATCCAATGGCCAATGCGGCATGCTATTTTTCAACGAAACAGGAAATAAAAGAAGAGAGTACTAACCTGTGTAAGGTCTGCTGGCCTCATCGATGATGTAATCCGCAACATGCAACGCAACCCTTCCAATCTTCTCCTGCCCCTCACGTGTGTACATCGCCTCCGTAGCCGCAGCAGCATGACGAACAGCTTTCGTTGTCCGATCAGCTACTTCCTGCACCCGCAGCGCTGCATATCTAACAGGAGGCGCATGCGCAACAGCAGCCTTTACTGCAATGCCTGCTGCTGCTTGCATTTCTGGAAAGGTATGCACGCATGTGCAGCCACGACCTTTATCGTGTGGTCGGCTGTTGCTTGTGCTGTAACTATTCTTTCTGGCAAATGTATTTCTCTGATCCTGTGGTTTTCCTGTCAGTATTTTCAAGTGCTCCTTCAGTTTTCGTTTATGAGTTTGGTATAAAGAAAAGAGGCCCAGATTTTCTTGGTCAATTGAGGCCCAGATAGAGTAAACTTGAGGAATGCAACTGGAAGGTGTTACCAGCTCCAAAACTCTCTATATTTTAGGGCCATAAAAGTTGGACCTTCCTTTCTTTTTTTATAAGAGCTGTTTCCCATATAGACCCATTCACAATCATTATAGTCTCCATTAGTTCAAGGATGTTTTTAACGCGCTTTTTATTTTTTGCGCCAGTCCGATTTAATTCTACATTTTGTGCTTGACATTTAGATATGGGAGATTTCAAAACTTTTATTTTATTTTTTTTACTCAGAAAAGGATTATTCTGTCCATGATCTTTTGTTTTTTATTTTTATAGTTTGAAAGTCTAACTCAGCTCTTGATAATCCGATCAAAACTCAAAATTTCATAAAAAACTTATCAGACAATCCGATCAAAACTCAAAATTTGAGTTACCTCACCATAACATTGTCTCACCTTCACCTACTATATAATTACATAAAAAACAAAAAGAAGTCTCCTTAATCTTCATTTTACCTCTTTTGGTTTCTTATTAATGATTAATATCACCTATTTTAGTCTCATTTTGTCCGGACCTGAAGGCACCTCTATCTCTGAATTAAGCTTCCTTAGTTTTTACCCACAAATTAAGACAATCAAATATGAGTTCCTTAGCGCAGATTCAATCCTAATTATATTGACGTACAACTCTAACGAGTTAAAATCATCTGACATACTCTCCAGCATAGCATCAACTACTGAAAATCAATGAGAAAGTGGTTCAGCCATGACGACCATGAGCCCTAACTAGTTGTTAGTGGTTACGAAATGCGTGCTACATATATGTGTGGTACTAAAATTTCATCCAAATTATAGACGCGGGTCTTTTATAATGTAAAACTTTTGAGTTTAAAATTTGAAGGATCCGATCAAAATTCGAATTAATTCGAACAACTTTGAAAATTTATGAGACTGTTTTAAGATTTACGTTAACTTAGAATAAAATTGTTCCAAATTCAAATTTAAATTTTAAGTTTTTTTTTTTTGGGTAAGATTTGAATTCTAAACAAGCAGTGACCCAGAAAAAAAAATTATGCACACCAGCCATTAGATCCGCAAGATCTCAATTGTTGAAACAAAATTAGATAGTCCTTGGTAAAATCGATCGATGTCTAATTAGGGGCGGGTTCAGAATTTCACCGGGTAAGAAAATAGAGAATCGACTTTAAATAATTATTGGATTAAGATATTTTCATGGTGGACAAAATTTTATGAACTTTGTATTGCAGTGACACGAGTCACAACACACAACCAACAGAATGTTGCAGCTTCCAGTACAACCTGCGTCACAGGGACCATTAATCGTACCGGATACTCATTCACCACCTCTTCCCGTACCATGAAACCGACTTTCTCAGATGTTTCTGTTCCCACCTCCTCGATCCTGTTCATTTACTCAAATCAGTTTCCTACGATATGATTCACATCTTCTGATTTTTATCCCCCCAAGAAGTAATACAACCCTTCACAATGTATATAAATTACTACATCTGGGTATTTTACCTGGCAACCATTGTGTTAGTATGTATCAATTTTTTTTTCATTGTAATTAGCTCTTATTTAATTGGGACATCATGAAAAGCAACGCAGAGTCAAATTTTTTGACTAACTCTAAATTATAAAGAATATTGTTTATAGTTATAAATTTTTTGAAAACAAATGGGATCAATTGGTCCCAATTCTCTTTGAATAGTTCCGCCTCTGATAAGAAGTAAGAAAGCGAGTAGCTTCTACTAATTTTTTTTTTTTTTTCAAAAAGAGAAGTAAGAAAGCGGCTAATATTATAATGAGGGATTAACAATATTTAAAGTACTCCATCATTTTAACATTCTAAATATTAATGTTCTTCATTTGAGATATTGCATCTTCAAAATTCAAGGCTCACACCAAAGTGATTTAAATTTGTTGACTCTCACTACACGCTGAAAACACTCGAACTCAGTTCTAGGACAAATTGGTCCTTTATTTGATTGATGATCTTTTATGTAATATATTTGAAATATACTTCTCTTTATTAATTGGTATATTAACAATGTAACTGTTGGTGATTTGAGAGCTTTGATCAACATTATTTTATGCTTAAATGAATTATATGCAATCAAAATTTACACCTTAAGCCTTTTTAATTGTTGAATTCCTTCTATTATTAGCAATTTGTGTAGTAATAATATATGTTTATTTTTTTTTAAAAGAAGTGGACTACGCCACCAATTTCCAATATAAGAAACCATACAAAGAGTATTGATATCAGAGATACCGGGTACAAATCAATCCTTACATGTTAGACATCACAAGCATTATACCAACAAAATATAACTGAATTAACACTACCAATTGCTCAAGTTGGTAGTTAGGAACACTTGTATTCTCTTGCGCTGGTGGTGGAAGTTATACTCGGAGAAACAAGGACTTTGGGCTGTAATTGCAACAGCATTGAGGTGTTTATCTAATAGCTCGGGTCCTTTGATTTGGATGGCTAATGGGTCCTTTTTTTGGAACCAATTGCTCAAGTTGAAGCCATTATTTCATTGGAGTGCAGTGTGGAGTATTGGTGATGGTAAAAGGGTGTCTTACTGGTACGATGCATGGGGGCTGCAGCAACCACTTAGAGATATTAAGGATGGTCAAGCAAAACCGATAAAACAAAAAATCTCAGTACGAGAAATGCTGACAAGGTGGCCGATGATTCTGCCGCATGCTGTTGAAGAAATTCCGGAGTTTGGGGATGATCCTGACGTGTTAGTGTGGAGATGGAGTGGTGCTGGAACTTACACATCAGCTTCTCTATATGGCATTATTCTGACAGGGGGGAGAATGCAATGGGAGTATGCATATCTATGGAGAGCTTATACACCGTCTAAAGTCAAGTTCTTCGTTTGCTTGCTATTGCAAAACAGGCTGCTCACGCATGATACCATGCTTGCCAGGGGATTCACTTGTGATGGCCGTTGTGTTTTGTGTTCAGCATGTTCAATGGAATCCACTTACCATCTCTTTTTCACGTGTGTGTATGCCCAACAAGTATGGGCTTCCTTCGGGCATCTGGTGGACATAACAGTGGAGGAACATGACATTTTGCGGGTGTCTTGGGGTCAGTACAGAAGTCGGGCTAGGGAGTCTAAGAGAGTTTGGATGACTCGGGTTATGGCTGTGTTGTGGGGGTTATGGAAGCAGAGGAATGCGCGTATTTTTCGGCGACAATCCAAGCCATCTCATGTGTTGTCCAGAGACATCAGAGAAGAATTGGAATTGTGGCTCCAATGTTGCAAGCCAAAGGCTGTAGGGAGGGTGTATCAAGTGAGTGGGAGAGATTAGCTGTACTCAGAGCAGTTTGTAGTTTGTAGTTTGTTGCAGTATTATTTGTAGTTCTAAGCACATTTAATTATGTACACCTGGTAGCATCTACCTGGTTTTAAAAAAAAAACACTACCAACCTATTACAGTAAAAATTAGAACAACCAACCTACACAAAACATATGAAACACAAACTCCATAAGCTCTAATACCCTACATAGCAAATTACCCGGCATCGACTTAACGATCCATGGTTTGTGCACATTCTTAAAAATACGAGCAAGTTGAGATTTGACATAGGAAGACACAAACCCATATATATGCACCACACAGTATTAAACAGTTCATCAACTTCTCATGTAATTAAAACCTGATTATCTCTATTAGAAAAAACTCAAATCATCGGAACTGGGATCGGATCATCCATCTCAAGTCTAATCACTTAATTCTTGTATACAAAATTCATCAGTATATATGCTCATTAATTTACACCTCATTAGTTTCCTATTCTTGATTATCCTTATTGTAATTTTTCTTGGTATGAATCGATTATTAACCTTCAAATAAAACATTATTGTACATGACTATCTAATTATAACAAAGAGGATGTACATTTATTATTTATCTTGAACTTAATTCACAAAATGTTTTTGGGATAAAATTGAGAGACTTTTAGCAGCCGTTCTTTTCTTAAAACACAATCGATGCACCAATACTCTGTCTATAAGAAGCCCAACAAGCCTTCACGCCACAAAAACACACGCAATTTTATTACCAACAGGGCATTTTGGTCACGCTTGCTTGATCTATCCTGAATTTATCCTTCTACTATAACGGGCCCCCCAACAAAAGATGACTCAATGTCTCAATGTCATGCGCACCTCCTTCCTTTTTCTCTCTCTTTCCTCACCTTTTGCCTACCAAGGAACATCAAAGAATTAGATCAAAGAAAAAGAACCCATAAAAAAGACGAGAGGTATAAGTTCTAAAGTGCAATGAAAGAGACAACAGCTGCTATCACAGTCCAAAAGACCATCATCCAGAAGACTATCGAGCAGAAAAAAAAAAGGTTTATTTAGCTAGTTCAAAAATAATTTTAAAAAAGGAAATGATATTTTGATCAACTTGAAAATTATAGAACTAACGCTTTGCTGTCTAACTTTAAAAAAAAAAAGGGGGAAAATTATAGAACTAAAGAAATTGTCAAAATTGTGTTAGTTAATTTATGTAACCTTAAAAAAAAAATTAACATAAATTGACTAGCTATTTTTGACAAACTAAATAAGATTACCTTTGTCATTGATTGTAAAATTCGGAATTTGTTTTCTTAACGCTTGACTTGATTTGTAATTGTTAACATAATCAGAATCAGAAGACCTTCTCTGTTTATTCTTCAAGACTAATTAATTAGAAAGCCTTCGAAATGTTTAATTCACTTCAAATTAAGAACATAGAAATAATTAGTAGAAATCAATTTTCTAGATGTTATATATATAATTAAATTATTACATGCATGTCCAAGTTACCAAGCAACTCTTATCAACAGTTAGCTTAGCTAGTAGACTTCACTTTCTATATTATTAGCGTGATATGTACCACCGTTGCATGCATAGAATTATAGAAATGTTGAATTTAAATTAAATGTATCAGGATATTGCATATTTGCATAGATAGGCACCAAAGTAATCACATGCTAAATTACTACATGACTACATTAGGGTCAAGGCAAGACGTGGAATTAAAGATATCATGTCAGAAAATACGAATTCAAAAATTTGCTGGCCAAAAATATAAAATGCATGGAAATGTAAAAGATAGCATCATGCATGCTCAATCGAAAGAAAGAAAGAGAACAAGAGAGAGAAAGAGATCAGAAGAGGGAGAGCTCTTATTTCAACCAAGCCACGCTCAAAGAAAGAAGCCATCATCATCATCACCACCACCAACCCAAATCCATCATGACTAATGGAAATGCATTCTTTCCCTTCCCTTTTATCACCCCTTTCACTCTCAATTTTTTTTCTCATCTCTTTCTACCACAACCACACCATGAGCTATCTCTTCTCTCTACTCCTTTCCATCTTCTTTGCTATATCATATGCTTCCACAGCACCACTCCCTCTCCTTGCTCTCCTCTCTCTAAAATCCTCTCTCCATGACCCGCTATTAACCCTCCGCAACTGGACTTATGCATCCATTGAAAACTACTCTTCACCTACACTCGACCCGCCATGGTGCTACTGGCCTGGCATAACATGTGATTCTACTACCGGTGAGGTGACATCGCTCGATTTATCAAACCGCAATCTCTCTGGTACAATTGCACCAGAATTGCGCCTTCTGTCCCGAACCCTGACTCACCTCAATGTTAGCCGAAACAACTTCACTGGACTCCTCCCGTCAGTCATATTTGACCTTCACAATTTAGTCTCGCTAGATATAGGTCATAACAACTTCAATTCCACCTTCCCTTCCACCATTTCTAACTTGAAGCTTCTCAACACACTAAATGCATATAGTAACAGCTTCACTGGACCAATCCCTAATACAATCTCCAATCTCACAAATTTACAGTATCTCAACTTTGGTGGTAGCTTCTTCAATGGAAGTATACCACCCGAGATAGGCAGATTATCCCAATTGCAGCATCTTTATCTTGCTGGTAATTTACTTGGTGGAAATTTACCAGATCAACTCAGTGAACTATCGCTCCTTGAACATTTAGAAATAGGTTATAATAACTTTTATGGGGGCATCCCAGTTTCATTTGGCCAGTTATCAAAACTCCAATATTTAGATATTTCATCTGCCAATCTCTCAGAGCCGTTAACTCCTGAGCTTGGTAAACTGAAAAGGCTTGAATCACTTTTTCTTTTCAAAAACCAGTTTACCGGTACAATTCCTGTTGCATTTTCAAATTTAAAAGCACTGAAGGTACTCGACTTGTCGGATAACAAGTTAAATGGCTCCATCCCTGATCATTTAGTTGAATTGGCCAACCTAACCCTAATTAACCTTATGAGCAACCATCTGTCCGGTTCAATACCAGTGGGTTTTGGTGATTTGCCAAATCTTGAAGTCCTAAATCTTTGGAACAACTCACTCACTGGTAAACTTCCCCAGCATTTGGGTTTGAAGCAGAGACTAGAGCGGCTTGACGTGTCAACAAACTTCCTTACTGGTCCGATCCCACCCAATCTTTGTTCCAGAAACCGACTTGTTCGGTTGATACTTTTCTCTAACCGGTTCAACTCAGCCATACCAAATAATCTCAGAAATTGTTCAACACTCTGGCGGATAAGGGTTGAGAACAACCGGCTAACCGGTCCGATTCCTACCGGTTTTGGTTCATTGCCCAATATCACTTACATGGATTTGAGTCAAAACTTTATAGCAGGTCCAATCCCATCAGATTTATTTGTTAGTATTAGTTTGGAGTATTTGAATGTAACTGGTAATCCATTAGGATGTTTACTTCCAGAGTTGATTTGGAAGGCCCCAAAGCTAGAGGTTCTATCAGCTAGTTATTGCAAATTAGAAGGCGTGATACCAAATTTCGAGTCCGGCTGTAGGAACGTTTACAAGATTGAGATGGATGGAAATAGATTAATTGGGAATATTCCAATTGACATTAGCCAATGCAATAAACTTTTGAGCATTAAATTGGATAAGAACCGGCTAACTGGTGAGATTCCCCAGGGAATTGCGTCTTTACCTTCTATTACCGAACTTAATCTCTCATGGAACGGTCTAACCGGATTGATTCCATTTCAGTTCAGCAATTGTAACACATTGGAAAGTTTTGATGTGTCGTACAACCAGTTAGCCGGGCCGGTGCCTTGGTCAGGTCCAATGTTGAAGAACATGCAGCCATGGGTCCTTTCAGGTAATCCTGGGCTTTGCGGTGAAGCCGTTGGTAAACCATGTTCATCTAACAATGAAGGAGGAAACATAGTTGCTAAAGGGTCTGCTGGTGCAGCTATTATGTGGGTTGCAGCAGTTGCAGTTGCACTAGCTGGAATTGTTGTATTAGCACTCGGCACGAGATTTGCACAGCAGAAAACAGAAATGAAGGAAGGAGGAGGGGCAGAACCATGGCATATGATGACATTTCAGAAGCTGAGTTTCACTGCAGAGGATGTGGCCAAGTGTGTTGTAGGTACCGAGGGGATCATCGGTGTGGGGTCCACTGGCACTGTGTATCGGGCCAAATTGCCGAGCAGTGACGTCATAGCAGTAAAGAAGCTTTGGCAGCCAAAGAAGCAAGAAGACTGTGTGGCTAAAAGAGAAGTCCAAGTGACTGATGGACAGAGGATAATGGCTGAGGTAGAGGTACTCGGGACCATACGTCATAGAAACATAGTCCGGCTTCTGGGCTGGTGCAATAACAGTGATACCACAATGTTGCTTTACGAATACATGCCGAATGGAAGCCTCGAGGAGCTTTTACATGGAGGCAGCGAGAAAAAAGGCGCAAAAGTTGTAATTGACTGGGAGACGCGATATAAGATAGCCGTTGGTGTGGCGCAAGGATTGAGCTATTTACACCACGACTGTCGACCAGTGGTGGTGCATCGCGACTTGAAACCTAGCAACATACTGCTCGATGCTGACATGGAGGCACGAGTGGCAGATTTTGGTGTAGCAAAGATAATCAACGGTGCTGATCAGTACATGTCGGTGATTGCTGGATCTTGTGGATATATCGCACCAGGTATGAATTACATTAGATACGGTGGCTTTCAAGAAAGTTACTCAAATGATTTGATTAATTAACAACGCCAACCCTAGATATAGAGCTAATTATCCGTCAAGAAAGTTAACTTTTTGAAATGCTAATGCCCAAATGATTATTTAGGCTAATAAAATACGGTACGGCTTCTATAACATGCCAAAAGCAACTTGAATTTGTATTGTATTACTTTTTGAACAGTCCTTTTGTTCGGCTGGGCAAGGCATACAAAAAGAATTAACAACTAATAAAAGAAAAGAGCAAAACAAAAATACAACAAATTATAAAGCTGGGAAAGTTGATCAATGCTCATTGACTGAGAACTTGTCACTGGCTTTAATCATTTAGCATGACTTTAGCCAAATTCTTTTTTGCACATTTCAAACTTAAGCAACTTTTTGTCCCTCGAAAAGATTCCTTCAATAATCTCCCCTAAATAAAAGATAGTTACCAAATCAGGTGATTTAAGATACAGTTTGAAATTCTTAATTAAGCTTCTTCAGTTTTTTTAAGCACCATAACTTATTGATTTTAATAGATCGACTTGTTATGTTATACCAATTACCGACTTCTTTTACTGTCTCTATGTACAGAGTACGCATACACGCTACAAGTGGATGAAAGAAGTGATATATACAGCTACGGGGTGGTACTACTAGAGATACTAACAGGAAGGAGATCAGTGGAAGCAGAATACGGTGAAGGGAACAGCATTGTCGACTGGGTGAGAAGCAGAGTGCTGAGAGCGGCTGACGGACAGGCTTGGGAAGTGTTAGACCCGACAGCAGGGGCCCAGTGCAAGGAAGTGAGAAAGGAAATGACACTTATGCTTAGAGTGGCGCTTCTCTGCACGAGTAAGAGCCCGGATGATAGGCCGTCAATGCGGGATGTGTTGTTGATGCTTCAAGAGGCAAAACCAAACCGAAAGCAAGCAGATGGATGCAGGGGATCTGAAGTGGGTTCTCCTGGAGATGTCAAGCAAAAGCCTGTTGTTGATTGTTAATTAATAAGTTGTGGTGGTGTATTTATTGTTTGTGGTTTCTTTTTATTTTCTCTTTTGAAGTATTACTTGTGTTTTGAAGAATCAATGATCGGCTTCTCTGTTTGCTGAACATGTAATATGGTATTTTTATTATACAGATAATATATATCTATGGTGCTTTTTTCTCAAGGAGTTGAGTATTGTCCTGGTTGAGAAAATAAACTTAATTTCTAACTTTGGTAAATAAAGGTGTTTAACAGATTGTAAAAGTATCTAAAAAGTCCAAAAAGTTCTGTAAAAGTATCTAACTTTACTCTTTTATTAAAACATTTAGAAGATTGATGATCCTAGAACTAGAATAATGAATTAATGAAATGTTGTACATGTTGGAAATTATTATGATAATTTTCATATAATGAGGACTTCAAAATTCTACAAAATTCAATCAAATTATTGTATAAATAACTAGATACAAATTAAGTTTAAAACAAATCTAGAGAATTTAGCTCGGCGATTATCCAGTACATCATGTTTGCTCTAAGAATAGAATAATACCCTCGCGTGTAGAGTTAACGTCTATCCAACCTTAAAGTTTGACCCCAAACGAATGCCTTGATTCCTCTTTAGTTGCAAGGTCTCGGATCGAATGACATTTATTTTAAAAAAATAAAACCATACGCCAAATTTTTCTTGCAAGATAAATAAAATGCTCCCTTTTGTATTAATTGAAAAGAGAATTTATATGTTTATATGGTGAAGTTGAGAAGGAGAAACGAAAGCATTTTTATAAATTACTTGAAGTGAATGGTATACATAATTTCATCTCATCCTTGATTTCGTATAATCAGATGCATGTATATGAGTGAAGATTCTAGGTTTTAGAGAACGAGAGAAAAGAAAGTGTTTTTTTTTTTTGTCAAACAGATAATACAGAGATATCCTTCTCTGGAATTCGAGTTTTTTTTTATAAACCATAAATAGAAAAATCAAATTTAGGATTCCAGTATGAGTACTTTGATATTTATAAAAACCATAAAGAATGAGTTGCCAGCTTGTTATGAATTTTTTTTTCCAAAGAACGAGTTGGCAACTCGTTCTTGATTTTTTTTTCCGTTTTACTGGAAAAAAAACAGGTTTTTTAGACCAGAACGAGTTGCCAATTCGTTCTCTAATAAAATATAATTTTTTTAGGGTTTGATTATAAAATGAATTAGATAATTTTTTTGATTTTGTATATTAACAATAAGATTAATGGAACAATTTGAAAAGTTTTTTTTTTTTTGCGTATTTTGACTATTTTATCATTTTATCAAATTATTTCAACTCGTTCCATTAATTTTTTCAAATTGTTCTATTAATCTTATTATTAATATACAAAATCAAAAAATTATGTAATTTATTTTATAATCAAACCCTAAAAAAAATTTATTAGAGAACTAATTGGCAACTCGTTCTGAGCTAAAAAAACCGGTTTTTTTCAGTAAAACGGGAAAAAAATCAAGAACGAGTTGCCAACTCGTTCTTGGAAAAAAAAAATTCAAAACGAGTTGGCAACTCGTTCTTTATGGTTTTTATAAATATCAAAACACTCATGCTGGAATCCTAAATTTGATTTTCCTATTTATGGTTTATAAAAAAAACTCCTTTTTAAGGCAGGAGATCCATTGACATTTTTAGAAGAGCAGTAGGTTTTTAAGACTGGAGACCCACTTGACTAAAATGCTAGGAATATATATACATGTGGTCGGTAACAAATACTAACCACTGTCTTGTGATCCTGTCCATCTCCATCCCATCAGTCCCCCTTTTAACACCCCAAGCTAGTAGCTACCCATACTTTGACTGTTAAGTCATTTGAAAAATAAATCTTATGGTTATCTTTCGGATGATATATTTTTATTAGACTTAAATGATTTAATTTTTTTTTTCATTCAGGACTCCAATATGAAACAAACATTTCTCTATATCAATTAAAAGTATTATACAAGTTTAATCTTACGACCGTTTTTTATAACAATGTTTATAAAATATAGGGAGGTTGGCTAATATTTAATCGATTGTTCCTGAGCTCCCATGTAACCAAATCGTTTTCTGATTTTCAAAGTCCAAACGATCGATCTAAACCGTTAGATGTGATAACTATATTAAAATATACTTGGAGACCAAATTTTATATTTTTTGGAAGGGTTTAGAGTTTAGGGTTTAGGGTTTAGGGTGAATAAGATGAGAGAAGAGAGCTGTGAAATTAATTAATTAATTAAGCATGTCACGCATACAGGAAATTTTTTATTTATAAAAATTATTAAATTCATACGTATAATAATTGAGTATGATCCATAATATTTGAATCGGACTCAATGAACCAATTTTTTTTTTATTTGAGTCTGATTCAAATATTATGGATCATACTCAATTATTTGAGTCCGATTCAATTTTTTTTATATTTGAGTCCGATTCAAAATTTTTTTATAGTTGTGACTATAATGCCGGGATACATTTAGGAAGCTATGCATTTGATTAGATTAATGATGAATATGTCATTAGAGAGTTGCACTTGACTTAATCAAAAGAAATTAATTGATTATTTGAAATGCTTATTTATAAATGATAAATATATTGTGTTATTTTTTATTTTTTTATTAAAGTCTGTACACAAAATTACCACAAAACTCAAAATTAATATATATATAGAGAGAGAGAGAAAGAGAGAGAGAGAGAGAGAGTTGGGCTATGGTACTCTATAGAGTAAAAGGGATTGGTACTCTACGGCACTATATTTTTATTTTAAAAATTCAAACACCCGATCCGAACTGTTCAACATGTTTTTCGTATTGAAATGTGCTTGGAGACCAAATTTTACATTTTTTGGAATTTTTTTGCTATTTATTAAGCCACTTTGAAAATCGCAGATCCGATGGTCCAGAAATTTTTACTGTTTTTACTGTTCACAGCAGATCTGAGATTTTCAAAGTGGTTTAATAAATAGCAAACAAATTCCAAAAAATGTAAAATTTGGTCTCCAAGCACATTTCAATATGAAGAAGATGTTCAACGGTTCGGATCGGGTGTTTGGATTTTTAAAACGGAGATATAGCGTAGAGTACGATGGCGTTTTACTCTATAGAATACCGTAGTCCATCTTTCTCTCTCTCTATATATATATATATATTTCTAATTGTGGGATATTTAGCTGATGTATTGATAAAATATGATAAAATATTACTTTTTTTTAGTGGAGATGAAGCTTTACTTGGTTTATGAAATATGTTAGTTTGAAAGAGAAAGAATTGCGCCTCAAATGCATAGCTTCCTAAATGTATCCCGGCATTATGGTCACAACTATAAAAAAAATTGAATCGGACTCAAATATAAAAAAAAATGAATCGGACTCAAATATAAAAAAAAATTGGTTCATTGAGTCCGATTCAAATATTATGGATCAAACTCAATTATTATACATATGAATTTAATAATTTTTATAAATAAAAAATTTCCTGCATGCTTGACGCGCTTAATTAATTAATTAATTTCACAGCTTTCTTTTCTCATCTTATTCACCCTAAACCCTTCCAAAAAATGTAAAATTTGGTCTCCAGGTACATTTTAATATAGTTATCGCATCTGACGGTTTAGATCGATCGTTTGGACTTTGAAAATCAGAAAACGACTTGGTTACACGGGAGCTCAGAAAAAATCGATTAAATATTAGCCAACCTCCCTATATTTTATAAACATTGTTATAAAAAACGGTCCTAAGATTAAACTTTTATAATTTGATACTTTTAATTGATATAGAGAAATGTTTGTTTCATATTGGAGTCCTGAATGAAAAAAAAATTAAATCATTTAAGTCTAATAAAATATATCATCCGAAAGATAACCATAAGATAACCATAAGATTTATTTTTCAAGGAACAGGAGGGTGTCCGATGCCCATCGGACCAAAACAGCGTTCGATGGGTATTTCTACCGTCCGATTCACTTCAAGATCTGTGCGCATCACTTTATCATCCGTGCTGTTTGCTTTAATATCCGTGCGCACAGATCTTAAAGTTGATCGGACGGTAGAAACCACCCATCGAACACTGTTTTGGTCCGATGGGCATCGGACACCCCCCTGTTCCATTTTTCAAATGACTCTACAGTCAGAGTATGGGTAGCTACTAGCTACCAGCTTGGGGTGTTGAAAGGGGGATTAATGGGATGGAGATGGACAGGATCACAGGACAGTGGTTAGTATTTGTTACCGACCACATGTACATATATTCCTGGCATTTTAGTCAAGTGGGTAGGAGGCCTTAAAAAGCTACTGCTCTTCTAAAAATGTCAATGGATCTCCTGCCTTAAAAAGGAGTTTTTTTTTATAAACCATAAATAGGAAAATCAAATTTATAATTCTAGCATAAGTGCTTTGATATTTATAAAAATCATAAAGAACGAGTTGCCAACTCACATTCTGAATTTTTTTTTCTAAAGAATGAGTTGGCAACTCGTTCTTGATTTTTTTTCCTGTTTTACCGGAAAAAACAGTTTTTTAGCCCAGAACGAGTTGCCAATTCGTTCTCTAATAAAATATAATTTTTTTAGGGTTTGATTATAAAATTAATTAGATAATTTTTTTGATTTTGTATATTAATAATAAGATTAATGGAACAATTTGAAAAGAATTTTTTTTGTGTATTTTGACTATTTTATCATTTTATGAAATTAATGAATTGATTTTCTATATAAAAAAAATCAATAAATATTTTCATGAAGAAAATTCAAAAGTGAAATACAATAAAAGACTAAAAATTTGTGTCTCTACATACTTTTTTTCTAGAAAATAATGTCTCTGAATGATTAATGAACATATTTTCCATAATCTAAAAGCTCTTATGGCAAAAATCGACTCTATTTTAATTTTTTTTCAAAAATTATAGTTACAGAAACTTCTAAATCCTCCATGTAGTAGACCAATGTATCATTATTCTAAAAATCGACCAATTAGAATTCTAACATATTTTTTCATAAATAAAACACTTATTTTATATTTTTACAAAAAAAATAAGTACTTTTTAAATTAAAATGAGTTTTAATAAAAATAACAATTAAATGATTAAATTCGTTTGTTTTTTTAAATATAAAAAAGTAAATTTTAGAAAAATGATAAGTACATTTGAAAAAATAAATATATATATATATATATATATAGAGGTTGGCTAAGCTCAAAACGTTTGTTCCTATCCTAGCCTCAGGAACAAACGATTCGGTTCTCTGGTTTTCAAAGTCCAAAAGTCGATCCAAACTGACAAATGTTTAATCTATATTAAAATGTGCTTGGAAACGAAATTTTATATTTTTTGAAATTTTTTTACTATTTATTAAGATGGTTTGAAAATCGCTGTTTTTCAATGATGCAGAATTTTAATAAAAATAGCGATTTTCAAACCATCTTAATAAATAGCAAAAAAAATTCAAAAAAATATAAAATTTCGTCTCCAAGCACATTTTAATATAGATTAAACATCTGTCGGTTTGGATCGATCGTTTGGACTTTGAAAACTGGAGAACCGAATCGTTTGTTCATGAGGCTAGGAACAAACGTTTTGAGCTTAGCCAACCTCTCTCTCTCTCTCTCTATATATATATATATATATATATATATATAATGGAGTCGGTTTTTACATTTTTTTCACGGAAATATTTATTGATTTTTTTATATAGAAAACCGATCCATTGATTCGACAAAATGATAAAATAATCAAAATACCCCTTCATGCGCCAGTGGAGAGTTATTGACTTGTTGTGTCACAAACAGAAGATATCATCAACCCAAACAACACCAGACCTATTCTCTACTTTGAATCCTCAAGACTAAATTTCTAAATTCTAATAAACATTAAACTCTTCAACACCCAATTTGGCAGCTGATAAATGGAGTACCGAAGAACACTATAGGTTTCTGGAGGGTTTATCAGTAGTAGGAAAGGGGCAATGGAAACTTATAGCTGACAAGTATGTGCTCACGTAAACCTTAACTCAAGTTGCGAGCCATGCACAGAAGTACTTTCAGAAACAACAATTAAAAGAGCAGGCTAACAAAAAGCAGCGTGCAGGGCCGCATATTCTGAACATTAGTGAACTTCCTCCAGATGTAAGTATTTCCACTTCCATACAACCTGATCTGAGAAAACCAATTTAAAGATAATAAAAATGAAATACAAAGAAGAGGAAACAGAGATACTTGGTCTCCTGGTAATGGTCAGAGCTACTAATTTTTAAATTTAAAAGAGGGTGCAACACAGTAGTTATCCTAGGTTTTCACAAGGTATCAACCACTTGTATTTGTTAGTATAGAAAAAAGGTAGGGTAGACTGATAAGTCAACTGAAGGAGTTAATTGCAAAAATAAAACTTAATTAGTTTTATTATCAAAATT
>CAXKVW010001209.1:0-27843 GCA_964058825.1 Carex arenaria | reverse complement strand
GTGATACAAACTGAAACCTATAAGAAAATGAATCAATTGCCTAAACAGCAAATGAAATCAATCATCGTTACTGGTTCAACATCTGGATACTACTTGAGTGTGTTTTAATGCTTTGTAATATACTCATTTTTTATATGCAGATCGGGATAAAACACATCCTGTAACTGGAATAAAAAAAAAATAGGAGAGAGAAACAATCAAAATTTCAAAATAACTTGCCATGTCAATCATCAATCAGTCCCACTGGTGCTATCAGTGTCGACAACGTGTACGACCGCGTGGCCGTGACATGGTGTGCCCAAACTGTGACTCTGGCTTCATACTTGAGCTGGATGACGTTGACTCTGTCATGGGCCGTTTCGTTGGTGCGGGTATGGATCCTGATTTCCACCTTGACCCACGTTTAGGCCTGATGGAGGCCATCTCCACCATGATGCGCCAGGGGGGCATGATTGGTATTTCCCGCGAAACTGATCTTAGAACCCGACCCAGGATATTCTCAGACATGGAGATGGAGTTCGGGTCTGGCCCATGGCTCCTCTTTCGGGGCCAGCTCCCTCGCCACATTCCCGATTCTCATTGGATGCAGCGAGCCGACATAGCTGATTATTTCGTGGGGCCAGGGTTGGATGACCTCATTGAACAGCTGTCGCAAAGTGACAGACGTGGCCCACCCCCGGCCTCAGAATCTTCAATTCAAGCTATGCCATCTGTGAAAATAAATCAGAGGCACTTAAATGGGGATTCACATTGTCCTGTTTGTAAAGAGAAATTTGAACTGGAGATGGAAGCAAGAGAAATGCCATGTAAGCATATGTACCATTCAGAGTGTATTGTGCCTTGGCTGGAACAACACAACTCGTGCCCAGTCTGCAGATATGAATTACCAGTTCAGGGATCAGCTGCATCGGCCAGTTGTTCGAGGACAGAGGGTAGTGGGAGGAGTAATAGTAGCAGTGGTCGAACAAGGCGGAGGAATCTGTTATCTTTCCTGTGGCCTTTTCGTTCGTCCAGATCAAATAGGTCACGTTAAATTTGATGGTATAATGAAGTGGCATTGTGGCCTCAGGCATGTTTGTTTTCGTGTAGTGTTCTCAGGGTACTTCCTTTTTGGTTCAGCTCTTGTTATCAGTGAATTAAGGTGGTAATTTTTCTATAAATGATGCATAAAATTACTGTTGATATTGTTAGCATAACTATTATAACTATATATGTTGCTGTTGGTGTAGCTGCTTGGCAGGTTGCTTTATTCTTATTGAAATCTGTAGTTACAGAGTTTCAGATTATTTCAGATAATATTCGTATTATATATCTTGCCTCAAGTTTTGGGCCTTTTGGCAACTATATTGAAACTTGGTGCTAACAAAAAAAATCTTTATCCTTGTCCGTGTTTTAAAATACGGTACGGATCAAGTAAACAGATAAAAAAGTATCATTGGCATCTCGATTTATGCTTTCGATAAAATATTTTTCAAAACAAAGAAAACAAATATTAATAATGAATACAATTAATTTGTATTATAAGAATTTAGTAAATACAAAACTTTATTGTATCATGTATTATCTTTATACAAATCTCTCTCTTTTCGTATCTTTATACAGAAAAGACTCAAGTTTTGAGTCACAATGTCACATTACCCATTCTTCCTTCATCTCTTTTCGTATCTTCCTATTTTCAAATACTATTCCTCTTTTTCGGTTCATCCAGCTAATGGACAGTGGCGTAGTTAGGATTTAAGTCAGGAGTAGGCAAAAATTGGATTCGGATTCAGGTTCGGATTTGGGTTCGGGTTCTGGTTCGGGTTTGGGTCCGGGCTCGAGTTCAAGACATAATTTCATGAATATTACTTTGTATGAACATAATTGAAATTTAAACAAACATTCCTTGTAAAAATAGAAGCTCAAAATTTTAAAATTCTAACTAGTACAGACAAGCTTTTTTGGATTTTATCATTATATAGTCATACTGAAACACACAATACCATGTATAGCTGTATGTAGGACTTACTAAAATGATAAAGTAAAAAACTTTACTTTGGTAGAGGTATAAACAGGGGTAGCTAAAGTAAAAACTTTATTTTGTTTCTATTAAAATTTTCAAATTCAAAGATGGACAACTGTCTACTCCTGGTGTACATTGACTCCGCCACTGTTAATGGACCTGTCCATGTTAGTTCGTTTAAAAACTTACAATTGAGAAAAAATCGGATCAGGTTATATAAATCATAATCTGATCCAACCCGACTTATTTCGGATTATACTAGATTTTTATTAAATAAAATTACAAAACACTTATTTATTTAACCTCTTCAATATCAATATTCTGGTTCCCCTCAATCGTTAGGTCGGGTCAGCCTTTGTTATCCCTAAATGAATAGAAAATAAAGATTTTCAAAAGATGTTGGATTGAGCTCCAACAAACATAATATGATAATAGAGGAGCAGAACTTGGGTGTTCATAAGTTCATTAAGTTTCTTAATGAACACAATTTTAAAATCTATCAGATTAATTTTAAATGATGAATCTGAACCGTTAAAATCCGTTTACATTACGAATGATGCGTTTATATACAAAAAAAGAAGTAATTTTCAAATTAATTTTGTATAGGTTCAAGTGGCTAAAAAAAAATTCAAAAAAAATATATACATTAACTAATTTATAAACCTTCTAATTTTGACCGCTTAATTGTATATTAAATTAATTCGAAATTTAAACACTCATATTTCAACGATTCGAATTCGTCATTTGAAATCAATCCGATAGATTTTAAAATTGAATTCACAAAGATACTTAAAAACATCCTAGTTGTACTCGATATGAGTTGCAATTATTTTTCCCATGTAGTTGGACGATAGGAACAAGGGAATTGATTTCTACGTACACCAACTCTTCTTTTGTTTTTGAAATTCTTAGTAGGAATAAATGTATATATTTTAGTCGGTAATTTTGCTTCATAGTGAATATACTTTTGGCTGAAATTTTTATTAATAGAAAAATTAAAAAATATATCGATAATAAAGAAGCAGTTCTGAAAAATTTTGATATCTAAGAAAAACATGATGGTCTATAATGTTCTTGTAGACTACAATGTCCTAATTAGCGAAACAACATTAAAAAAATGTGGACGTTATAGTTAATTAGGTCTGGGGTAAATTTTCTAATTTTTTTCTCGCACTGTTTTGTTAATTAGCGATAATCTGATTCGCTAATTAGGACGTTATGGTCTATAATATTTAGAGAACATTATAGACAAACACATTTTTTTTTATATATCGAATTTTTCAAAACTGCTTCTTCACTGTAGATATTGTTTTTAAAATTTTCCTATTAATAAAAATTTCGGTACTTTTGGAGATATATAGCAAGTGGCATAGCTGATTGCTTGCTTTTAGTTAACGTCCTTTGAATAGCTTTGATTGTTTGAACTTTCAAGAGAATAATAGCACATGGAATCCCCATGTGGCATGTGCATGTCAGTTAACCCAGGTATTGATTCATTTCCTAAAATGCGAATCAATTAACGCATTATGGATTCTTTTAAGGAATAAGATTTGGTACAAATGGCTTTGGATCAAATACCGTCCAAAGTCTCTAAAAATCATACGATTAAAGTCTGAACAGTCGATCCGAACCACTCAACATGATTTTCATATTAAAATATGCTCAAAGATCAAATTTTATATTTTTTGGAAATTTTTTAACTATTTTTTTAGATACTTACAATATTATTGTTTCTGAATGGTCCAAAAACAATGATTTTGTACGTATCTAAAAAAATAGTAAAATTTGGTTTCTGAGTACATTTTAATATGAAAATCATGTTGAGTTACTATTTGGACTTTAATCATACAATTTTTAGAGGCTTTGGACGGTATCCAGTCCAAAGCCATTTGGATCAAACCTTATCCCTTTTTTTAATATCGTGAAGCTGAGATTCTTTTTGTTTGGGAAATTCTGAAACCCAAAAAGATTTTAAGAACTTCCCTTACTGGCCATTAGAATGTTGTCATGTGTGTCATTTTCTTCTGGTTTTCTTAATCTTCTTTCATGATTTTAGCTTAATTCAGTGCTTTAAGTTTTTGCTGTTTGGATTGATAGTGATTAGTGTGTGCATGGTGATGCTGATAGGCGTGCTCCTATACATGGAGTTGTAAATATTCTGACTATTCAGTTTCAAACTTTCAATACATATCTGGCAGCAGCTGCCACCATTTCTCAAAAAAAAATAATAATAATAATAAAAAATAAAAAGGACTTGATGGAAAAAACAAGCAGCACACAAACACAACCACCTTGAATTCCATAACTTTTTAAAAGTCAGCCTAATAATTTATTAATAGAGACACACTGGATGTCTCCAATTCAGAGCCAACCGTAGAAGAACAAAGCTGTTTACACAATATAGTGACTTATTAGCAAATGTTGTTAGGAAGTTAGCAACGGTTTATGAGAGTTAAATATATATAGAGGTCAATCATATTAAATTTTCTTTCTTCTTCAATCCGCCACTGACTACGGTAACAAACATTTGTGTTATTGTTAGGAGATTAAAGTGGCTATTAGAACTCTAATTAGTAGAATCTAACCATAGTTAGTTGACGTAACTAGGATCTACTCATTCTCTATAAAAAATATATCCCAGTAATTGTACAAAGCAATCAAGAAATGAATAAAGTTCTTGTATTCATAAAATTCTTTCTTCCTTGATTACAATTTCATTTAATGCTAGAGGTGGGGATGTAAATTTGTGTGGTTGACCCAGGGGCGGAGCCAGACTTTCAGGCTATGGGGGTCAAGTATATAATAAATTTCTACTACAAATGGAGGTCAATTTCATCTTATTCATAATACTTTAGTTTAAATTATATTAAAAATAAGGTATAAATAAAAAAAATTGCAAATGAATTGGTTGACCCCCAAGTCAAGTGTTGTAATTAAGTCATAGTTTTACGTGCCGTGTTGTGCTATGATTAAATTTGTAGAAACAGTCACAGCACGTTGGTCACGCCATGGCTACACGAGTTGTGTTAAAATATGACCAATCACGTTTGTCAAGTTTTTTTTTTTTTTTGTAATTTAAGTTAGTTTATTCAAAATTTATCATTCGATCAAAGATCTAATAGTCTTGATCACGCGTGACTCGCATGACCACATGTCGTGCTGTGACCAGATAGATTTGCATGTTGTGTTGTGTTATGTCAATTTTTCAAAAGTCACACCACGTGAATAGTTAAGATATGGACAGACAAGTTATGATACAGAACCGACACACATGTTGTACCATACTGTGACATAACCAGTTATGACATGACTTTTTTCACATCCTAACTTGAGCTACAATTATATTTAAAAGTAGAAGAAAAAATAAAGAGAGCATTTAATTGATTACAATTTTAAGAACTTTCAGTTTAATGATTAACATAATATTCTTTGTTAAAAAGTCGCATGGTCCAAATTCGATAAAAAGAACCATTATATATATTTATAATTGAAATACTTGATTTCATCTTTTATCTAAAAACTTTGTTTAGGGTTTCAATCCCAATATACAGCTACAAAATCAAGCAATTTTGTATGGAAATTGAAGAATTGTTTACTTTTCTATGGCAACTTTTAACATTTGAGACATATTAGAAGTCACAACTGAATGAAGTGTAAATTGAGCATTTGTAAGTTTATAAGTTGTGTAAGTTTACCAAATTTTTTTATGAACGCAACTCTAAAATTTATCGATTGATTTCAAAACAATGAATTCAAACCATTAAAATTTATCTACTTTACGAGTAATGTGTCTACATACGAAAATTTTAAATTTTAAAACTAATTTTATATAGAGTCATGTGGTAAATAAATGTTCAAAAAATGAAAGCATTAATATTTTATAAATCTTCTAATTTTGACTGCTTGACTTTATATTAAATTAATTTGAAAGTTTAATTTGTTTGCATGTAGACGTGTCACTAGTAACTCGTAAGGTAGATGAGTTTTAACGGTTCAAATTCATCGTTTGAAGTCAATCCGATAGATTTTATATAGTAGAACTAGGGTGTTCCTATGTTCACCAAGTTCTTTTGTGAACTCAACTCTAAAACCTATCGAATTGGCTTCAAACGATGAATCTAAACTATTGAAATCCTTCTACATTACGAATTCTTCATGTTTTGTTTTTTATTTTTATCTCTTTAAACGTTGAAATTTGTAATCAAGATTGTATAACTGTTAGAAAAAAAAATATAAATCTAAATCAATGTCTCCCATCCATAAATAGTTGAATCGCGCTCAATATCTCCGATCTTACTATATTTGTTAAAAAAAAATGCTCTTTTTATTTCCGTACAACTAAATTTTATAATTTCTATGAATAAAAAATTTCCCTTCGTTTGATTCAAAATAAATGCCTTGTGATTCACGACCGTATAATTAAAGAGGGGGCGATATATTCGCCCAAGGTGTGAGCTTTGAGAACAGAAGTAGATACCATCGTGAGAACGCTATTCTATCTCTAGAACAATTAATCGACGACTTGATGGCATAGCACACTAAAATTCAATTTTTCCCATACTTAATTTTCTTATCTATAATGCAATTTATTGAATTTGATTTTTTTAGAATTAAAACTTCTAAAATTCTGCTCATTTGAAAGACCTTAAATGGAAATTCAAAATATTAGTTTCAGCCAAATGATTCAAAGAGAGCAATGAATTTGATAGTAGCAGTACCGCAATTAGGGATTTTTTTTTTTAAATAGCATCAAATTTAAATATTTTAACTAAACAAGCACGATGGATTTCATTTTTATAAAAAAAACAGCTCCGGCAAAAACTTTTGCTCTACCATAAGTGTACTAAAATGCCTCCACCGATCCACAGAATCGGTAGAGATGTTTTCATACAAACCAAATCTAGTGTACCTGATTTATTAAAATATTTAAATATGATTCTATATATTAAAAAAAATCCCAATTAGATGCAGAACAATATATAAACTCGATCACTCAGAACAAGATTGATAATGATAGGCCAAGATGATAATTCTTGAAGATAACAACACCAAAACATCATTAGTCAATTGATTATACCACATCAACGAGGAAAGCATTTTTGTCGATGAGCTTAAAGATGCATCCATCTCCTTTTCTTAGCCTGTTTTCTGTGGAAAAAAGACGCCATCCCACAGTTAACATTCCAACATTATTTCGCGGGTTTTGCCTAATCATGAATTTCACTTGCCATTTCTTTCCTTTGGAGTTCTTGAGAAACATTGTTCGTTCCGACACAAGGCCATTCTCCACGCAAAATCTCTTTGGAATATACTGCACATAACTCCCAAAATTTAAATAACTTAAAAAAAAACAAAGACGACACCTTTTAAGTCTATTCAATTGGAATTATTGGACGGGAATTTGCATTAGGTACTGGATATATCGGATCCGACTCCGCAGCGGAGTCGGTTCCGGATATATCTGCTTCTTTAGAGCTGATGGACATAAAGATGCCTGTAGTTTCCAAAATGTATATTTGATCACTTATGACCACAAGTAATAGCATAAAGTTCTGGCAAGTTGTACCAGTTTCTTGTACTAGTTCAGGTGGTACATTTTAAAAACTCCTGTAAGTTGCAATAAATTTATTTTAAACACTGGTAATTAAAAAAGATGTGTAATTACCAGAAGTCTTCTGTGGCCAGTTGTGCTGGTGCAACCAAGTGTCTTCTCAAACTGTGGAACTGTGGGCATTTTACGGCTACTTTTCGGGGTCAGTTTTTTCTGTACCCTATTTTTTATAATTGACTTTTCCTCTTCGCTGCTGTCTTCCTCAACAACTAACTGAGCTTTACCTGTAGCATTGTTTCTTTTTCTACCAGAAGCAACTGGAATTTGTATCTCACCTTGTGATTAAATAACAAACAACACGGTTTCAGTAGATTTACCAGATATACTCCTAAAAATCTAATAAGGGATCAACAGAAGAGCCTACCTTCTGGTTTTATTTTTACATCAGACGTCAGATCGACAAACTTTGAAGACTCAAATTTAATTTTCTGGATCAGTTTTTCCTTTTTTATAATTGGCTTTCCCTCTTCCCAGTCTTCCTCACCAACTAACTGAGCTTTGCCTGTAGCACCTTTTCTTTTACTACCAGAAGCAACTGGAATTTGTGTCTCACCTTATGATTAAAATACAAACTAAAAGGTGTCAGTATATTTACCAGATATGCTCCTAAAAATAACAAGGGATCAATAGAAAAGCTTACCCTCTGATTTTACTTGTACATCAGACGTCAGATCGACAGACTTTGAAGAATCAAAATTAAAGTTTGGGGCTTTGCAAGGTGTTAAAGAATAGTCCTTGATACAACTAGTAGTATCAAACACTTGCACATTAAAAACCATCTTTCCCTCGTAGCGAAATACTACAAAATATCCTATTTGCAAATGGTGCGCCTCGGCAAATTCAGGCCAGCCTCTGCTGAAGCATATGCCTTCTTCATTTTGACACACATCTACTCTCCAAAATTTGTCAGTTTGGGTAGTTACAAGAGATGCCTGTTTGGGATGTACTGCAGGGAGATGGTTGTAAAATTTCTTTGGAATATGCTGCGCCATAAAAAAAAAATGAAAACGAAAAGAGGTAACTAATTAGATGAGAGAATCTCATATATGATGCATCTAGCTTTGAATTAAATAGGTTCTCTATCACTTGTAAACTGTTACAACAACAGACCACAACACAACACCAACACTGCAACACACACACAAAGAAAGAGAGAGGGAGAGGAGAGAGACCAGGTTGGCGAAGGGATCAGGGAAGAGAAACTTGAAGAAATGGGGTTTATGGTTCGGGGTAGAAGAACTCGCTTTTGGTTGCTCCATTTGCTTCATCGATCGCATGCTTCCTGAAAATCTTTGGAAGATTTCTCTCATTCTCCCGCTTGCCTAAAATATGAAGATGAAATGAAGTTTACATATCCAACCTCAGTAGGAATTCGCATCCTCTGAGATATCTCAAACTTTGCTTGACTTTATACAAAATCTTTAACCGTTTAAATATTTTTGCACGGATCTCAAAGTGCAACTAATACGCCCCCCTGCGCTATCCCCGAATAGGCACCGAACACGTCGGTCACGCAAAAATTGAGATATCTCAGAGGATACGCACTACTGAGTAGTAGGTTAGTGAGTAATAAAGCTTACCGCCTCCGGGCTTCTCTTAAAAAAAAAAAAAAAGTAATAAAGCTTACTGCACATGAACTCGTATCCTCTGCATTAACGGAACGTGCGTTAAAAGATCTGGACCGTAAGATTGAGATCCGCACTAAAATTAAAGGAATCCGTGCGTCGTAGATGTTGGCCGGATTGGCTCCGATTCTGATCGGACGGTCGATATTCATTAAACGCAAAAGATATCTTTTGAATTAATGCAGAAGATGCGGGCTGTACTGCACAGCGCAGGGTAAATGTCATAAATTGGTTGAATGCGTGTGTAACACGTCTTCCGTATTAATTGAGTGTGATTCGTTCAGAAGAAATAAAGATAACATACGGATTTTCACTCTGCTGCACAAAAGACAAGGCTATTAGCATCCTCTGAGATATCTTAAACTTTGCGTGACTTTTTGGAATATATCAATCGTTCAAATACGTTCTGCACGAATCTCAAAGCTCAAATAATACTGCCCCTACGTCCCCCGGAATAGGCACCGGACACGTCGGTCACGCAAAAATTGAGATATCTCAGAGAATACGCACCCGATGAAATGATGACAGACGACTAAAAACTTATAAGTGCCGAATGTGGATTTGGTATATCTTTTTTATCCGGTTGTAAAGATTAAAAAAAAAAAAAAAATTGTCGAATCAGTTCCGCTACGCACCTGATAAAAAATATATAAAAAATCTGTACAACACCTGAGAAAATATTATATTATCATCATATTATGTACACAAGGCTATACTTTTTTTTTAAAGAAAAAAATTCTATACTGTTTCCGGTGAAAATAAAATAAAAAGGAGGATGCACCAAATCCTTTGTAGTAAAATTTTTTGTTTTGGTCTGTTTTCGCGTAAAATAGGAGATATATGCCGGACCAAAGATTCTTTTTTTTTTTTTTTGACACAAGTCCTTAAGAGCGTATACACTCTCTAAATAATTCTGCTAGCTAAGATCAATCCTAAGACCTCTCACATGGAGGCATGTGAGATCAAATATAAAATTTTCATATGAAATTTTCATATGAAGAATGAAGATCAAGTTTATCGTTTTATGACATTTTGCTCTGATCCATATTTAATTCGTATTTGAAAACTTAGATGTGGATATTCGATATCCGAATATCCGTGTGGATATGGATACTGATGTTTTACGTTTCAATTATACTGTCAGAATAGTAGATGTATACTGTATATTTTAATATATATTATAAAATAAATTATGTTTGAATGTATGGATAGATATAGATTTGTCAAACATCTTAAATTAGGGATATTTTCGTTAAAGATTTAAAAAAATAAAAAAGAATGGATGGGACAAAAATTCATTTTGTTTTTTCTACAAACCCCGGAGGTAGCAATATTAGTTTAGAGCATTTGTATCTCTGAAATTTTTGGAATTTATAAATAACTGTTAACAAAATTTTAGAAATTTTACTCTCTGAATTTCTAAATCTCTACATCTCTGAAATTAAAATTATAGTTTCTTAATTGTCACATTGAGCGAATACTGATTGATTATTTCGTCATGTCAGAGTTTTAAAACAGTTTCATATTTAGAAACTATTGAATAAATTTGCTAAATATGAAATTCATCTACATCTCTAAAATTAATTTAGAAATTATTAAATTAGTTTTGAAACTCCAAAAATTGTAGGAAAGAGATACTTTTTTTTTTGAGTGAAAGAGATACTGCTAGTAGTGCAGTAGCGCCGAAAGAAATAAAGACCCGTTCAAGTTTCCGAGACAAGTGATGCAAAAGTTCGGTCAAATAGTACTCTGTACGCAGTAATAAGTACTGTGCATTCATGACGGATTTTAAGCTCAGATCAATGTTTTTATCGAGGCGGCCTTAGCACCTGAATTCGCATCCCTTGAGGTATCTCAAACTTTGAGGCATCCCTTGATCTGTAGAAAATCTGGGCCGTTCATATTCTCCCTGTATAGTGGGCCATTTTTTTTTTGCTAGCATCGACGGGTAATAGCCTAATAGGAGAGAATTCCAATTTGTCAATAAACGATAAGTGACAACAAGAGAGTGTTATACTTTCATCTCCGAAATTTTTATTAATATACAAATTAATAAATTAATTTAATAATCTATACAATTTTTATAAATAATTTAAAAAGTATCCAAACCGATGACAGTGTAATCGGTTTCAGAAGATCAAACCGATCACAAACTTGTCGGTCACAGAAAATTAAAACCGCTGACAATGTCACCCGTCTCAGAAACTAGAACCGATGACATTGTAATCGGTTTTCATCAAATTTAATTTAAAATATTTTTTTATTTTATTATTTTATTTAATTAGAAAATATTATAATTTATTTATTTTTTTAATTAAAATATTAGAAATATTTTTATATTTTTTTAAATTTTAAAATAAAGTTCTTATTACATAAATTTATTCAATTAGCAAAATGAAATTAGCACAACGACAGGCTCTCTTTATTTTTATCCTGGAGAAATAAAAAGAATCATGCAAAGAGTCATTGGCCCGCTAATAAATGAGATCAATATGAATGAAAAACCTGAGTTAATGAGATAAATAAAAGCGGATGCACGCTATTAAGTGGATTAACTTAAAATAGGATGAGGTGGAATATTTACTTTCTGAACTATCACCGTGAAACCATAAAAAAATATTTAGGGTTAAAATGCACCATTGGTTTTGTGCCTCATCATACCTCAACATCGTTATTTCTATTTTCAAAGTTTAAACAATCAATCCGAACTGCTCAATGTGATCTTCATATTAAAATGTGGCTGGATGCAAAATTTTATATTTTTTGAATTATTTATTTATTTATTAAGATAGGTACAAAATCACTATATTTCTATAAAATTGTGGACCTTTCAAAAATAGCGAGTTTGTACCACTCTAAATAATTAGTAAAAAAAATTCTAAAATTTGTTATTGAAGCATATTTTAATATGAAAATCATATTGAACGGTTCAGATTGGTTTTTAAGACTTTAAAAATAGAGATAATGATCTTGGAGCATGACGACTTGACGAGGCACAAAATCAATGGGTATTTTAACCCTACTCAAAATTATTCACTCTTTTACCCAGGTTTCGACCCTGCTAAAATTTAACCCCATCTCCGATTGAAGAACCAGCCTTTTAATTACCTTGATAGCTCTAGCACCTGAAATAAGTTAGCCATTTGAAAAGATAATAAGAAATTCAATGTGTGTCAGCTTGCCTCCTGTCTAATCTCCTTGCTAATATTGTCCTGTATCGGCAATACAGCTCAGGTTTGGTTAGCCATCTACAAACACAAATTCTTCTAACAACAGCAAGTTCCTGGACATTGTTTTAAACAGGTTGCACCAGTTGAAAAATATTTATCAAGACTATCAAAAGCAGTTGACAAAAAAAAAATTGCTGCAGCAAATTATAAAAGGAGACTCCATGCTCAGAACTCTTAAACGTACTAAAGAACACTTGTCCCCATCAAAGCTGTTATATATTCTATAACCAAGTTTGAAACTTGTCAATTTATTGACACAAAAACTTGCATAATACAGCCCCAAAATAGCTAACTCGTAACATCCATGATAGCTGTAACTAGATCGCCATTAGCCGCCTTGAGTGCCTTGACAGCTTTAGCCCTAGACACAGCCGCCTGAGTCATGACAAGCTCAATGTCCTTTGGCTCGACACCAGTCTCATCAACTTCCTCATCATCCTCCTCAATTGTGGCAAGAGGCTCGGCCTGTGCAGAAATGTGGCTATGGTCACGTGCCTTGAACTGCTCGGCAGCCTGTGTTTGGAGCTGGGAACTGAGATCCTCTATCTTTGCCTCACCAAAGATTATGTAAGTTTCTGAGTTTGGGCTCTTAAACACATCTGGTTTAGAGATGGCAAATAGCATCTGCCAGAAAAAGAAGATTGTCAGGCTGAGAGTACATATGACAAAGAGTAGGAAAAGAAAAAAGAGAAAACCATGCTTCCAGTACATGAATCAACATGACAAGTGCTCATAGTGCACCTGTCCTGCACTGGTACGGTAACTACTCATAATGCCATCATGCATTCATACCCAGTGCTGGACAATAACCTAGTGTGTAGCTCTGTGTGTATGTAGCCGTGTACTAGGTTGGTAGCCTTAGTTCTAACTATTAAGCCATCCTGGCTTTACTAGTGACAATCCTAAAACAAAATGGTACATTGCCATGAATTAGATTGAAAACAGCAACAGCAAGCTTTTTTGCAAATCAATATTTCACTGGAACTTAACATTTGGTTGAAATGAAACTCAGACAGTAAATTAGAATGACCCAAGATAAATCAAAACAATAAAGAAATTGGAAATAGAGGCATATCGGTAACCAAGCCAATACGGGCTCTGCACAGGCTGGCTCATATCAGCACATCAGTGCAGCACTGACCTTACCAGTAGAGTATCAGCCTCTTCCACGCAATACTTTTATGTCATGTATAATTTACACTCAAATAATAGTACAGACATACTCAAAATAAAACAAAATAAGAAAGACAAGTGCAGGTAGCTAACATTTTTGCTTTTCTTAATAGTCACCCTGTTGACACCAGTAATGGGTTTCATCCCAAGCTTCAACATGGCTTTGCGGCTTTTCTTCTCACTTCTGCTTTGTTTTGACCTTCCATTGCCATCACCTAGTTCCCCTGTAGCTATAATATATTACAAAATGTTTGGGCAAGTAGCTCTGGTATATGCAAGTTGAAGAGTCATGAAATTCAAAGCTTCCAGTAAATAAATTTTGGATCAAAACTTAGGATTTCATAGGAGATAAAGAATCACTAATAGGGAAAGCAGTAGAGAGATCACATAATACGAGAATGATCCATAGAATACATCTTTTGAAGAAGATGACAGCAAGAGTTTTGTGTTGTCAGAGATATAACATTCTACAACCTAGTTTGATGCATCATTAAATGCACCAGTACAAATGAAAGTTCATATTTAAGCAGCAAAGCTAACCTTAAATTAACCCTAACATGCTAAAACTGATCACCAAAGACCCAAAAAACTAAAAATGACAGACATATTAAGATAACTTTGAGTTCATAGCTCTATTACTTTAAAGATCAAGGGTTCTGATAGTGGGAATAAAAAGCTCAATTGTTCTGTGTGGTATGTATCTGTTGTTGAGCCAATTCATGCATCATCAGTTGATACCGGTAAAGTTGTAAAGAGGTCAGAGGTATGCTGGGTTCAGTAGCTGGGATCCATGTCTGTTTGTTGTATTTCCTGGCTGAGATAAGGAGCTACAGGACCAGCATTAATTATCTTTTCTATATGTACATTTGTTGAGTCTTTTGATTTTTCTGATTTTTGTAGTGAACTAGACAACATCAATATGGATGCTTTGTTTAAATGGAAACAGGTAGTCAATTAAAGGCTTTCTTTTCAAAGAGGAAAAAAAAAAACTCAAGTTATTATTCCCCATGGCCCATGGGTTCTCTATTCTAACTGGTACATGCCAGTAAAGCAACCAGTCTACAAACAAAAATCTAAAGACTAACCATCTACATCATTCTCTTCTTTGTCATCATCCTCATCCTCTTCTTCATCATCTTCTTCATCCTCGATGACAGGTGCCTCATTCTATAATTAAATGTAAATACCTCAATAATCACAATTTGGAAAAAAATTAAAATATATACCTTAGATTATGGTATCAATCTACAACTTCTCATCTTCAAATAATCAAAATGAAGTCAGAGGGGACCAGAGATTGTGTTAGGACTAAGCAAAGGATGAGAAGGCAAACAAGTACACTGCATAAAAGATTTTCATAGCTTGGGAAATGTTACATATGTTAGTATCTTCTAAGCAAAATTTACAGGTTAACATAAACTCAATATTTATAATATCCTTATCAAATTTTAACAAACTAATTTATCCCTCACATTTAATATTAACCTCCATAAGATAAAACGCATAATTTATTTGATAATTGTATAGTGTTTTCTGCTTACAAATCTATTAAGAATCTGATTATCATTAAAAACAAAACCGTGCCCCGTTTTCCCTTGCAAAATGCAAAACCTTCCAGGAATAAGACGATCGACAAAAATTCTATCCATTCTCAATTCTCATATGCTTGAACCCTTGTTATACAAAGGGCAAAAAAAAAAAAAAAAAAAAAAAAAGAGATGAAGAATCAGAATGGCTGACATCGATCTTTTGTTGTTCGATTTGTTGAGCGAGGAGCTCCTCTTGCGTTTCGACCGTCATGGGTGTTCGATCGGATCCGATATGGATAGAGACCTTCGTAGGCGGAGAAGCGAAGAGAGAGAATGAACCCCTAGAGAAAACCTTCGATATGGAAACACAAAACGCCGGCGCAACACTACTAATAATACCAATGTTGTGAGATGGAATTCCGAAATTGCCCTTGGGACGGTTTTATTTCGTCTTATCACTTTTCAGAAAAACTTCGAATATATTCATCAAATCAGAAACGAGTCGTGGATTTTTTTTTAAATATAATTTATTCTAAAAAAATTAACCAAAGCAGCACTATGCTCAGAAAAGCCCGGCATTTTTATTCATAACAAAAAAAATATATAAAATATTATTAATAACCCGCCTCCTGAAAAATTTCCACCCATACCCAACCCGCCCCCCATGGGGCGGTTTACCCCCCCCCCCCCCAACCCGCCCCCCAGTGGGGCGGTTTACTTGTTTTTTTTTTTTTTTTTTTTTTAAATACCCTCCCTCCCCAAACCAAACCCTACCCGCCCCCCCACAGCCCCCCACCCGAAACCACCCCCAACCCGTCGGTTTTGGCCCAAAAACGTCGTTTTTTCGTCCCGAACGCAACATTTCGCATCTCTCAACCGTTCCTGACCCCTCTCTCTCTCTCTACCGCCCTCTCCCTCTCTCCCTCTCTCTACCCGCCACCCTCTCTCTCTCCATTTCATTTTCATTTTTTCGTCCCATCACCGCCGCGCCGTCGCTCCGAATTCATTTTCGGGTATGAAGTTATTTCTTTAACTTGTTTATAAATTATTTAGATTTTTATAAATTATTTGGAATTTTGTATAAATTATTCGAAATTACGAGATTTATATGAAATTGTTAGAAATTACGGAATTTGCTTGAAATTGTTGTTATTGAATTTAGTAGAAATTGATTGGAATTGTTTAGGGTTGTTAGAAATAGTTAGAAATGTTTGAAAAATGGTAGAAATTTTTACAAATTGTTATAAATTGTTAGAAATTATTAAATTAGAAATGTTAGAAATTGGAATTGTTAGAAATTATTTGATTGGAATTGTTAGAAATTAGTTGATTGGAATTGTTAGAAATTAGTTGATTGGAATTGTTAGAAATTATTTGATTGGAATTGTTAGAAATTAGTTGATTGGAATTGTTAGAAATTAGTTGATTGGAATTGTTAGAAATTATTTGATTGAAATTGTTAGAAATTAGTTGATTGGAAATGTTAGAAATTAGTTGATTGGAATTGTTAGAAATTATTTGATTGGAATTGTTACGCCATTATTTGATTGGAATTGTTAGAAATTATTTGATTGGAATTGTTAGAAATTATTTGATTGGAATTGTTAGAAATTATTTGATTGGAATTGTTAGAAATTAGTTGATTGGAATTGTTAGAAATTATTTGATTGGAATTGTTAGAAATTATTTGATTGGAATTGTTAGAAATTAGTTGATTGGAATTGTTAGAAATTATTTGATTGGAATTGTTAGAAATTAGTTGATTGGAATTGTTAGAAATTAGTTGATTGGAATTGTTAGAAATTATTTGATTGGAATTGTTACGCCATTATTTGATTGGAATTGTTAAAAATTAGTTGATTGGAATTGTTAGAAATTAGTTGATTGGAATTGTTACGCCATTATTTGATTGGAATTGTTACGCCATTATTTGATTGGAATTGTTAGAAATTATTTGATTGGAATTGTTAGAAATTATTTGATTGGAATTGTTAGAAATTATTTGATTGGAATTGTTAGAAATTGTTACATTGGAATTGTTATAAATTGTTTGATTGGAATTGTTAGAAATTAGTTGATTGGAATTGTTAGAAATTATTTGATTGGAATTGTTAGAAATTGTTACATTGGAATTGTTATAAATTGTTTGATTGTGAATAGAAATTGGTTATGATTGAAATTAGGTTTAAAAATTAGATGGGAATTTGAGAAAATAATAGAGTTGAAATTTAATTGAGTGAAATTAAGTTGTACAATCTCATAGGAATTTTTAAATAGAATTGTTAGAAATTGGTGTTATAATTTTTAAACTTGATATTTTCAAATGCAGCATGACTAGACATCGACGTGAGTGACCACGAGATACGTCGGAGCCATCACCAGCTCACGCCGATCCCACTGCGGAGGGTGTCGATCCATGGGATGGCGCACCACATCGTGCAGATACGTTCAGTCCTCTCATGTGGGTCCCTCACAGGATTCACCGTGTCTCACTTGCATCGATAGAGGTACGTTTCAAACAACAAATAGTTATTCAGTTCCACTGGTCTAAAACATTGATAAATGCAGAATGAGTCCATGTTGACGGTGCGGCACCGCTCGTCGGAGGTACCGTATGTCGCAAATCCACTGATGGATCGGTACCTCATTAACCTCGGGTTATACCAGCTAGCCACAATGAAACAACCACGGCGGATTGATCAGGCACTCATGTGCGGTCTCGTGGAGAGATGGCGACCTGAGACCCATTCATTCCATCTCCCGGTGGGGGAGATGACAGTGACCCTACAGGACGTGAGTGCCTTATGGGGTCTGCGGATCGATGGTGATCCGGTAGGGGGTGTCTCGGATCATCAGACACTCCCGATGTTGATCCAAGAGCTGTTGGGTGTGCATGTGGAGGGGGTGGCAAAGAAGCTAAAACGGAAGAATGAGGACGATGATGAGAAGTTCTCCCAGTACTGCATCAGTCTTAAGGCTCTCCGCCAATATGCCGTCGAAATTGCCATTACCCCATTCACGTCTGACGTGGAGCATGTCAAGAGGTAATTTCTAAGTCCATTACATTACATTAAAAATATTTTTGAAAAAAATAAACAGTTATTTACTTTCTCTTGAAACTGTAGGTATGTTAGGGCATTCGTGCTTGACTTATGTGGTACCACGATGTTTGTCGATTCTAGTGGCGACTCGGTTCCGATTATGTTCCTCCAGCAGCTGGAGCTACTCGATAAGCAATCGCGGTGGAACTGGGGTGGAGCCGTGCTTGCATGTTTGTACAGAGGACTGTGCCACGCTTGTCTGGTAAGTCTTCTTCAATTAATGTTATTTACGTTTTTTTTATTTGATAATAACAAATACACATCTACAATTTCAGAGAGGCAGCCAGCAGTTCAATGGGCCACTCCTTCTACTACAGCAATGGTCCTGGTCGCACCTACCGGTCTGCCGACCCAAAATTCCATCAAATGTGAAGTGGCAAAGGGGCTCCGACATTGAGAAAAGCCCTCTATATGGCGCCATATGGGGTAGCCGCCTCCGCTATTTTAACACGCCGAGGGGAGGGACGGCGGGTATCTCGTACGTCCGAAATCAGCTCCAACTGTTGCACCAGGCAAACATCTAGTGGTTCCCGTATCGGCCGTGGTACCGGGCTAGGATATTCTGTCGCTTGACGATGGAACAGAGGGATCTCGGTTTATATCGGGGTCCGGTCGTTTGTTACTGGATAGTTGAGTATCACTATCCTGATCGGGTTCCTCGTCAGTTCGGCTTCGATGCCTTCATCCCAGATGACCCGATACTTGGTGAGGATGAGACGGAGAAGTTGCACAAGTAAGTAATACACACCAAAATATTGATATTATTTTACAAATTGTATCTAACTAACTTATAATGCAGTACCTTCCATAAGAAGCCAGAGGTGAATTGGAGCGGCCCCCATTTAGCCCACTATAGGATTGCCCGCACGCCTGAGAACCACTTGTGGGTCCCGCCTGACCCGGCAGACGTCAATTTGGGAGCGGGACCATGGGCATTGCGATATATAGTCTAGTACCAGCGGTGGTGCATGAATTCGGTGTACTTACAGAGCGACTACGGCGATTCTCTTCGGCGGAGAATGATGAGTGACGAGAGTAAGACCCATTTGCCATGGGGCCCGACCAGTACTCGAGCGGTAAGTAATAAAGATTACTTGTAGTATTAGTTTTTTCCATACAACTTATTTTCTAATTAATCGTTATAAACAGGTACTAACGGGGATCCGAGGAGTTGCACACAGCTTGGTGTGCATGGCGAAAAAAAGTTTTCGGGCGTTCGGGTGTACTATGCTGCATCACACTGCTCCGATGTCGAGGATTCCCAGTTCGATGGACACCTCATTGGCATGTTGCACGACGCTGGTGAGAACATCAACTGGCGTGAGATCAAGAAAGACTCACCAGCGCCGAACCAGCCAAATCAAGAACGGGAATTAGTATACGACGATGACCTACCACCACCCTCCGAAGGTATTATAAGTTAAATTATTTTACCATACACGTCAATTTTGTTTTACAAAGTGTGTTCTTAACAACTTCAACTCAAATGTTGCAGAAGACAACCCGGATTGGGCGTTCCACGATTGGGTGCTCGACAACAAAAAATGGCACGCCTACTACAATAAATTTAATGTGCCGGTACAGCTTGGCGAGGTAAGCTGGTTCGTCTCTGTATAAATTAAATTTTTGTTATTTTCATAAAGAAAAACTAACATTATATAACTGCAGGATGGAAATCCTATGTGGTGTGCTGAACCCACTTTCACTGCGGCAGACTTTGGCCTCACCGCCACCGGTGTAGAGGATGTCACCAGAGCCACACCATCGATGCCACCCCCCAGGCAGCACGACCACGAGGCTAGTGGCAGTGGGGCACAGCAGCCCACCGATGCTTGGGAGACTGCTGCATTCAGGACACAGCCCCCGAGCACATATACTGGGGACTGGGAGTTCGATTCATGGGAGACGGATCCATCACAGGATACTCGGTATGATCCATTGTCCGATTCATACCGACGATCCACGGGTACAATGCAGGAGGACATGCATGTGGATTATTCTGATGACGAGGAGGACATGCATGTGAATCTGACTCATAACGAGGATCCTCCACAGCCACGGAGGAGGCGTGTGCAGCGACAAAAGACCCGCACGCAGCCGCCGAAGCGTGCGGGGCGGCTCCCAGACTGTCATTGTCCGGTCGTCGTCCTCCTCGTTGATAGTTTTTTATATTTCATATTGTAGACCTAACAGTAGTATTTTTATATTTTCGTTTCTATATTTTATGTTGATTAGACGTTATTTGCTGATTTTATTCACTTTGTTTTCGTTTCTATATTTTATGTTGATCAGGTGTTATTTGATTTATTTTG
The DNA here is from genome assembly GCA_964058825.1 of Carex arenaria. NCBI lineage: Eukaryota > Viridiplantae > Streptophyta > Magnoliopsida > Poales > Cyperaceae > Carex > Carex arenaria. The sequence goes on along the minus strand of CAXKVW010001209.1, from coordinate 7,260 downwards.
TTCACTTATGTTTTAAACTATTCACAAATCATAAAATCCATCGTATTAAAAATATAAACAAATACATAAATAAATCCATCGTATTAAATAAAAAAAAAAGTAAACCGCCCCACTGTGGGGCGGGTTGGGGGGGGGGGGGGGGTAAACCGCCCCATGGGGGGTGGGTTGGGTATGGGTGGAAATCTTTCAGGAGTCGGGTTATTAATAATATTTTATATTTTTTTTTGGTTATGAATAAAAATGCCGGCAGAAAAGCTATAAAAATAGCCTCCATCGGTCTCCAAACCGGTATAGCTTGGAACGGTGGACTTTTTTAAATAGGCTCTTTCAAGCTACACCAGTTTGGAAGACCGGTGGAAGCTATTTTTATAACTTTAATGGGTACAAGTCTACTTTGGTTTTTTTTTTTGTATGAATTCTATTTAAAAAAAAAAATGAGTCGTGCTATCATTCATTTCAGTGTATATAACACTAATTTTGATATCTTACAAGTGAAAATTTCAAACTGTTCGAACCAATTTACATCACTAGTTATGTATTTACAAACAAAGTTTATAATTTTTTAAATTTATTTAGTATTGAGTCAAGTAGTCAAACGCAATAGTACGTTGATTTTTCAACATTTTTAACCACTTAACTCAGTACTAGCCTAACTAAAAAAATATATATATAATTTTTGCATGTTAACACGTCACTCATACAGTAAATCAGCTCGAATTTGTCATTTAAAGTCTATCAAATAAATTTTGAACTTGATGTCATATAACGTTGTCATACTAGTCGAGCTCCGAAATTTTTATTAATATCCAAAATTAATAAATAATTTACAAATCTACACTTTGGTGTGCTGATTTCCAAAAATGTCAAGACTGGAGATTAAATTCCCGGTTTCATACAAATTTTCTGTAATTTTTTTTTAAAATTCTAGGCATTCCGAAATCGAGAATTTTTTATTTATTTGTAGAATCGGAGATTAAACTCCCGGTTCTAAGTTTTTTTAATTAAACATAAATGTTCATAATTTATTTATTTTTTGTATTGAAATATTATAAATATTTTATACATTTCTTTGAAAATAGATGGAATACTATATAATTTTATTTATTAGTAAGACTGCGATAAATAGCTCGGATCAACATTTTTTAGCCGGATTTTTTGCAACTGTAAGAAAAATTAAAATATTTTTTGTGTGTTACTGAAAAAAATAAAAATATTTTGAATCTGAGTTATTAATCTCGATTCAAAAGTCACTTTTAGATAAATACATAAAATACTTGAATTCTTCTATTTTAAAAAACAAAAAAATTCTGACAATTCTCTGACACAGTGAAAACTTTATCTCAAATTTTTTTGTTTTTTCCCAGATTGTGTATATTCTAAATTTTTTTTTGAAAATTAACGGGGTCAAGAAATTGTATCCGCCGCTGATTAGAAAGAAGCCTTCGAATCGAAATAAGTTCAATTCAGACAAGAAGAGTTTGAATTCTTTCCAAAGGTAGTAAGTTGAGTTCAGACAAGAAGAACTTGAATTCTTTCCAAAGGTCTGAGAACAGTGGTACAAATGTAGGAAATAAATATATTGTTGTTCCAAAGGAATAACAAGAACCTGCCGTTGATCTTCTTAAAAATTTGTGCATGAAATTTCTTTTATTTAGACACACATGTAGAAAAAATTTAAACGGTTGAAATCGGAATAACATATTCCTATTGGAATAACAGACGATTTGTTTCCGCAAATGTAACCTGTAGGGATGTTTAAACGGTCGGTTTGATCGAAACTGAACTAAACCTATTAGTGTCATTATTAACAAAAATTACACATATTCATACACAAATTGTTCTATTTCATACAAAATATGTAGATGTTCTAAAATATTTAAATTAAAATGAAAGAAAGAAAGCAATGATTGAACCAAACAAAATATAAATCATACTTGAACCAATATAATTCGGTCGGTTCGGTTTAGTCGGTTTTGAAAAGTCTAAACCGACCCAATCCATTTAAACTAAAATAATTCAAAATTTCAACTGAACTGATTCATTTAAACTGAAAAACCAAACCATTTAATCGAACAAACCGAACCTTTTGAACACCTCGAGTAACCACCAAGAAAGAGAAAGATCAATTTGTTTCCACAGATGTAACCACCAAGAAAGATAACGATCTACTAGCAATAGTAATTATGTGTGTCTATGGTACTATGCATATCCTGATTTAATCTGTAATACGGGTCAATATTTTTATTTTCAAAATTCTAACGGTTGATCTGAACCATTCAAAATAATTTTCATATAAATATGTACTTGCAGACCAAATTTTATATTTTTAGAATTTTTTTACTATTTTTTAAAATAGGTAGATGATGTCTCTTTATTTTGTCTAGTTTGCGACCACAGTTTATACCAAAACATGTGCCTTAAAGTCTAAAAATGTGGACTTTTCATCTAAATATCAATAGAATGTGGTACTGCTATGTTTTGTTTCTATTTTGCAGGAAATGGGCGAAAATACCTCTCCATACGGTCCGTATAGGTTTACATACGGTCTGTACAATACCAGCCCAACCACGCAGAAGGTTCCACAACAGAGGCGACAAGTCTCCAAGATAAGGCACAGGTATACGGTCCGTATAGGGTTCTATACGGACCGTACAAGCTATTTCGGAAACCCAGGCTGGAATTGAAAACAGAGACAGCTGGGGAGACTGAAAATGAAGGCTTTGAATACGCGATTTCGGGCATTAAGAGAGATATTCCAGATCTGAGAGATCATTCTTGACTATTCTAGCTCATTCTTGGTGCTTGAGAGAGAAGGGAGAACTTAGAGAAGAAGAAGAGAAGTTCTTGCAACGGATCTTCGCTATTTTTCATAGTTTTTGCCATGAACTCTTTGATAACTTTTATTGTGCTTTGCTTTGTGAATATGAGTAGCTAAACTTTCAGTTTCTAGGGTTAAGACGTAGTTTCTAATTTAGTTTTGCTTGCATGTTACTTGGATTATGTGTTGAATATTGTGTTTTTATCTTGTTGAGTAGTATTCTGATTGCTTTATTTGTGCTTGCTTGAATTTGATTAGTCATCCCGCTAGATGAATGCGCACATCTAATTGTTAGGAGCCAAGTCTATGACATTTAATCCAACCGAATAAATTATATGAAGTAGGTTTGTGACCTGAAAGGTGAAACCAAGGAGTACCCGAAAGGTGAAACTTTCCTTGAGGCGAAAGTCCTTGGATACTTTTAGTAAACCAACAAGTAACTTAGATAAATTAGGCCAAAAAGCGAAAGTTGAGATTTAAGGCATCTAAGAGGGGAGTAGTTGAGTCCGGTAATCGAGTTTTAAGCCAAAATTGCGACAGCTGAGGTAAGAAACTTAGATCTGGTCGATGAAAACCCTAGTCATTAGTATCAACACAGAAACAGTGACTGCAGCATTAACTCGGTGGTCCATACGGACCGTATAGGGTTCTATACGGGCCGTATACCTCGGGGCTAAAATAGAAATGAAATCTGAAACCCTGGAAACATCTTTTATTAATTGAAAACAACTTTTAATATTCTTTTAATTGTTTTTAATATTGTTATTGATCAGTAGAACTGTTAGAAACAACCAACCAATCAACCTTTTTTCACTTCTAGAATTTTAGTAATTTTAAGTAGAGTCCGGTTGTTTTCTCACCGTCCATGTGGATACGATATCCTTCTATACCCAACTTCAGTTGTACGCTTGCAACAGATTTTAGGTGTTCTAGGTTATTAAAAGCCTACACACTTTCGAGCGAACAGTAGAAAATCACTGTTTTTGGATGGTTCAGAATTTTCAGATCAAGTAATTTTCTCAATTTTTTTGAAAAATATAAAATTCGGTCTGCAAGTAAATATTCATATGGGGATCACGTTGAACGGTTCGGATTGACCATTAAGATTTTGAAAATAAAAATATTAATCCGTATTATGAATCAACCCGTGATATGCATATTACCATAGACTCACTCATAGTAATTTCATGAATTCTAATTACTGTAAAACTCTTTCAGAGGGAATTCTGAGTATAGATAGCAAGATGAGAATATCAAATGTAATTGCACGCATGACGGGGCTAGAAAATTAAATATTAAGTTTTCGAAGGTTATTAGGTTACACATAAAATTCGCCAAAGAAAAAAATAATTTCTTACTTATTCGTGTCATTTTCAATTAATTAAAATTTGATGGACAGCTGGAAACCAAGTACATCGCACTACTGTCTTTCTTCTCTACTCTCTCCCTCTCGCGTCGCTCAGAGAGTATCTCGACTGAAACCCTAGCTCTCAATCGTCATCTCATCTATTCTTCCTCCACTGCAATGCTTGCATTTGCTAGATGTCAGTTGCATTGATCAGATCCTCTTTCCACAATGGGGAAGGGAGATGAGGAACAATTACCAGATTCCTTACACGAGCCGCCAGATTCCGGTCTGGGATACGCCGCATCAGCTGCCTTTGGCCGGTTTCTTCGGCCGCGTTGTATTCTCACAATAGTGTTCGGTGTAGCCGTGCTGGTCTCTGCTTTGTTTTGGCTTCCTCCTTTTTTGAGATCCCAGGGAAATCTGGATGAGAGTGTGACTGGTGAGTGGAAGTAATTGCTGGATCTGATATCAATCGATTAATCTCTAGTCTATATTAGGTTGATTTGTTGGTTTTTACTGGTTAAATTCATGCATCCCATATTCCCATGTAAAGTAAAATGCTGGTTGTGCTATTACTTGCTTTTTTTGGTCTCTTTGAGTAATTCGTGTAACGTGTTGAATTTGAACTTTTTCAAAGCAGATCAACCATATTTTGATCCAAGTGGAATGGAATTTAGGGAACTTCGGAGCTGAATAAGGAGACATGCACTTAATTGGAAGTAAATCTAATTTTAATGCAACTGAAAGTAAATCAAATCTTAAATTGCTACCGAATGGATATGTTAACTGCATTAGGGCACTTAAAATTGTAATGAAAGTAAATTGAATCTTGTTGAGGTTCATCAATCCATATCAGTATATAGAAAAGGAAAAAAAAAGTTAAAGCATCCTTGCTTTGAGTTATGCTCGTTCTAACAATTCCTTTTTTAAGACTTCTTTTGAAAGTAAGTATTTACGCAATAATTCAATTTCAGTTAGGGTTTGTAGCTACGTTGCTCACTTATAGTAAGTATTGCTTGATTTAGTATGCACTGGTATTTCTAATTTAAGTACTTCTACTTTGGAGCAGCTAACATAGTTGCAAGCTTCAGACTGCAAAGGGCAGTTTCTCAGCTGAGTGAAAACCTAACAAAACTTGAATCTGACATTTTTGATGAGATCGGCTATCCGGATACTGTGGTAATTTGCTATAAACTCTTGAACAATTGCTACTATAGCTGATATGCAGTACTAGTACAGGAGAAAAGAAGGAAATTAGGACTATCGGACTCAGTGTTGGTATACTACCATGAACCACTATTACTGTAGGTTGTCCCATTAATGGTAAAAGCTGATAAGTACAATTTACGAATCCATATATTACCATCTGGTGTGCTAGCTATGCTTGATGTGCAGTTGAGGTTAATTTTGCTATAGTTGTACAAACTAGGGTCTAATTGTAGTTCTAGCAGAACTTTCAGGCTTCCTGAAGGTTTAATTGCACAGTTGAGGTTTAACTGAGGCTTAGTTAACTAAGTAGCCTGCAATTGAGTTCTGGTTTTACATGCTCAAATTAACTTCTACATATCTTCCTAATCAGGTGGTAGTAAGCTCGCTCGATCCAGTTCCCAACTCCAACTGGACCACTGTGGTATTCGGCATTTGGCCTTATCCTAACAACTCGACCTTATCCCGTACCTGTGTCAGCATCTTGCGTTCTTCCTTAACATCTCTAGTCATACAACAATGGACACTCCATTTAACACCGTCTTTATTCGGCAACTCGAGCTTCTTTCAAATTCAAAACTTCCCAGGAGGAATAACGATCACACCTCAACAAAATGCATATCCTTTGCAAAGCCCGGATGCGGTATTTAACTTCTCGTTGAACTTTTCCATCAGCAGTTTGCAGGAGAGGTTTGACGAGTTAAAGTACCAGATGCGGCGAGGGCTATATCTCACTTCATATGAGGTTTGTGAATCCAAGGTTTTGGGTATCTATTACTTGTAACTTTTTGAAGAAATTGCGGTTCTTGAATCTAGTATGGATTTATAGGAAATTGACCAACTAGCATTGACGTTTTATGAATTATGATACTGTTGCATATAGGCACATGCCTTGAATTGAAAGACTTAGTTGAGAATGATTTAAGTATGCAAGTCGGGGGAAAAAAAAAGATATCTTAACTTATAGCAGTATCTACATCATGTGATTCGACCTTTATCAGTTTTCCCAGAAATAGGGTTGGTAATGTAAATTAGATGGCCACAGTTCGCTACTGTGGTTCAAGACTTGAGTATTTGACAAGTGACAACAGTTATTTTAGAAGCACTGTTTTCTAAACCCCTTTTTATCAAATTCGTATTCTGTACAAGTTAAATTTATTTTTGTTTATGAGATACACAGAATTTGTATGTGAAGTTGACAAATCTGGAAGGCTCCACAGTCGCACCTCCAACCATTGTCGAGACCTCAATCATCCTTGCAGTTGGAAGCAACCAACCTCGGATGAAGCAGCTTGCACAAACAATCAGTAACTCATCTGATGGCAGTAACCTAGGGTTAAATAACACAGTATTCGGCAAAGTAAAGCAGGTCCGGCTCTCTTCCTTTCTCCAACATTCTCTTAGTACTGGCACAGGAGCCCCCTCACCTGCCCCCGTCCCTGAACCTAATCTTAATCACCACCACCACCACCACCACCACCACCACCACCATCACCACCACCATCACCACCACCATCATGGACATCATCAGAAGCATGTGGGTCCTGCTCCTTCACCTGTGTCTATAGGTGTTGTTCCTTCTATAAACAGGAATGCACCAGCACCTTTGTCTACAGGGGTTTTGGTTGCGCCACCACTGCGAGCTGTGGTTTTCGGTAGTGCACAACCTCCAGTTGATAGCATGGCAGGTGGTGCGGCCTCACAGGGAATTCCACCAATTTCGCCAGCTCCTTTTCCTTGTAAGTGATTGTAACTTGCCAAAATTTAATCTTCTATGATTAAGGTTTCCTCCGTCTAAAGTCCTTTATTAAGAAACTTGGGGAAGATCGTATGGTTTTGGGAAAGTTGTTGATTGATAATTTTTAGTTATAAGTTGTCTGGTTTTTCA
>CAXKVW010001208.1:0-31222 GCA_964058825.1 Carex arenaria | reverse complement strand
TAAGTAATAAATCATTGGTATGTATATGCAGTTTAATAAATTAGTTTAAGAACATATAGTACTTTTATTGTGATAACTTGGGGTGTAAATGTATCAGATACATATAGTTACGGATAGTTAGTGATCAGAGCTATATCCTTATCCGTTATAATTTTTCAGATACAATACGGATCGAATAATATAAGTAATTTTTCGAATTCCGCTCAGAACAAAATTACATAATATCCAATCCGTTTACACCCCTATCTATACCTCCTAAATTGATTTACACATCGAGATCTTGGGGGATAAGGAACTTTACTATTTTTTAATCTACAATTTTTTTAATGGTCTAGAATTTCTGAAAACATAATTTTCTCAATCTAGATATTCGTCAATGAATCTTAAAAATTAAAGGATGCTTAGATTTTGTTATGTGGATTATTAAATTCAACGGTTTCAATCAGCCGTTTACATCGCAAATATTGAGATTTGGAGCTATATCACCGTCAATAGATCCGATGTGACAAGGCATGTATATAGCTACAGAAATGCCAAAGAACTTAATTTATCCAAACAATTTTAATGTCAGGGTTCTTTATTTGCAAATGGGCTGGGTTAGTATAACTTTCTTAATTGGGAGCCGAATAAATCCGTCATTTTTATCCATGCCTAAAATCATTAACATTTCGCCAACTCTGTTCACCAAAATCAGATTGTGTCAAAAATATCCAAACCGGCTATTATATCGCCGGTTCCTATCTTTCTTTTTTTTTTTTTGGAAAAAGTTATAATTTTTTTATTTTTTAATTAAAGTTTTAGAAATTTTTGATATGTTTCTTTGAAATTAGATAGAAAAATATATAATTTAGTTTATTAGAAGGACTGAAACAAATAATCCGGACCAATATTTTTCAGATCGGATTTTTCGCAGCTGTAAGAAAAATTAAAATATTTCATTGTGTTATTAGAAAAAAGAAAACTTTGGTAGAAATGTCAATTTTTTTAAAAATGATTTGATAACATCATTTAAGAAACATCATTGAAAATGTTTTCCTAAAAATCGTGCATAATAATATTAATAACATCATTTTAAAAAAATATCATTAATTACTTAAAAAAAATTGCATTAAAATGATTTGAAATTTTTTCTAAAACTTTAAACGGCCATAACTTTGGCTAGGAAAGTCGGATTGGCGCGTATGACCCCAATTCGGAAAGGGAAAGAGGAGACGGTGGGGACCGGCACCCTGGGGTGTAACCCCAGGTATCCGACGAATCAGAATCGCCAAAAACGTCGTTTAGTGCCTCAAAAATTAAGTTTAAGATTTTTAGTGTGTCAACTGAATTTTCTTATATTGAAAAATACTTTTCAGCACCGAGAAATGTACCAGCAGCAAGTGCAATTGCCACAGGAGAAGTCTTATACAAGCATTTTGTCTTCCGGTTCGATTTCAAGGACTGGAAATAAACTAAATTATATATTTTTCTGTCTAATTTCAAAGAAACATATCAATTTTTTTTAAAACTTTAATAAAAAAAATTATATAACTTTTTCCAAAAAAAAAGAAAAAAAAAGATAGGAACCGGCTATATAATAGCTGGTTCCTAATAAAAGAACCGGTTATTAATTAGCCGGTTCCTAATTTTTATTAGATACCGGCGGTATAATGGTCAGTTTTTAATAAAAATTAGGAATCGGCTATTAAATAGCCGGTTTGGACATTTTTGACACAATCTGGTTTTGGTGGGCAGAGTTGGCGAAATATTAATGATTTTGGGTATGAATAAAAATGACGGGGAATAAATTCGATACTAACAGATCTAATTTTTTTTAGTAAAAGTTGGAAGTCAAACCACCTAACTATTTAATACTTTTGTTATTACAACAAAGGATGTCACCCAACTATCTAACATATCCAATTTTAACACAATAAATAAATACTTCAGTTTTATTTGCTTTAAGATGTATGTGCACTTTTTCGATATAAGTGTGTGTTTGCTTTAATGTTTGTGTGGATCAAATGCATATATATTTTAAAGCAAATCAGATAGAATTGGTCCATTAAATTAAAATTTAAGTCCAACGAAGATCGAACCTACTCTTTTTCCCTCTTAATTGCCCTAGTTCCTTAATTTATAGAAAAGAGTGAGAAATAATGCTAAGTTGATCAATTTCTATATTATTAATTAGTAAATTTATAAAAAATACTTGATACTCGAATATCTCATACCTAGCATGCTGTGTGACATAATACAGACATCTCTGAAAGAAAACCAAATCCACTATTGGAATGATACTTGAAGTGTAGTTAAAACTCTACTAGTAGCTCCTACCCGTCTTTTCAAAAAGGGGGAATTTCATGTATACCCCTCAAAAACTTCAAAATTACATATTTCTCCCTCTAAATTTTGAAATTACATATTTCTCCCTCTAAACTTCAATAACTCACATATTTACTCATTTTATTGTCTTTTGTAATAAAACTCATTCTAAATTTATAAAATATCCATTTTACCCTTTATTAAAAGTATAAAACGTCCCATCGAACTCAAATTAGAATCTGAAGGGTTCCTTTACCGTCCGATCTGCACGCATCGCAGTAAGATCTGTGCGTATTCGCTTCAAGATTCGTGCTGATCTAGTGCGCATGGATTTTAAAGCAATTTGATCTGCGTGCATCGCATTAAGATCTGTGCATGTTACTTCAATATTCGTGCGTGTTCGCTTCAAGATTTGTGCTGACCTAGCACACACATATCTTAAAGCAATTCGGACGGTAGAGAAACCTTTCGAATTCAAATTGGAATGAGATGGATGTTTTATACTTTTTAATAAAAGGGTAAAATGGGTATTTTGTGAATTTAAAATGTGTTTTAATGTAAAATATAATAAAATGGGGAAATATGTAATTTTAAAATTTAGAGGGGGAAATATGTAATTTTGAAGTTTTTGAGGGGTATACATGAAATTCGCCCTTTCAAAAAAAGAAGAAGAAGTGTAGTTAAAAATGCATACTCAGGCACTTGATCTTATAAGACACAGTATGGCATGACCACGTGATAAACACGGTAAGTGACACACTAGAAACATGTAAGGAGAAGCGGATGTAGCAAGTATTAATGGGGTCAATTGACCTCCATTTTTAAAATATTTTATTTTACTAATATATAATTTTGTATATAATTTACAATAAAATATCATGAAATGGTAAAAATGACTTCATTCTCCGTGAAATTTTTTATATTATTGACCTCCATAGTTCGAAAATCTAACTCCATAGAAAAAAAATTATATAATTGATCTCATAATTCCAAAGTCTGACTCTGCTTCTGTATGTAAGTACAACACGGATATGTCTAACATTTCATCTCATAAAAAAATGTCTAACACTTCATTCTTTTTTAGTTAATACAGAATTTTTCTGAACTTTTCTTGACAGGATGGGGAAAAACATCACAGAAGCCGATTGGTTGAAGGCAGAGTCCATGGATCAAGTCAAATATTCATATTTTCTCTTCTCAATCTAGATGGGAATCAAATCTTCTATTCACCTGTTGACAGAAAAATCTGTCTATTCATTTTATGTTAGTTCCAATTTAGACAGTCAATATAAAAATATAAAGTGTTATTCAAAACTCAAATACTTTTCGTATTTTAATTATTACTGTTCAGATTAGAATAAATATTAAATGAATAGACAGATGTATTTGTGTTCTGAATTTTTCTACCAATAGGTCAGTAAGAGATTCGGTTCCATCCGGACGTACTGACTAGAGAAGGAAATACGTGACATGCCGTGACGTGACAAACACGCTGTGATTTGGTAACATGACGTGATCAATTTTTTTTCACGTGACGTGGCGTGACGTGACCAAAATAGTGGCGGATTGTCACATTACGTGTAGTCATGCCGTAATCATACGTGACGTGATCACACGTGACCTGACGTGTTGTGACGTAAATTAGTCATGTCAATTTTTTTTATATTTTAATTTAAATTGTTGAAAATATAGAAAAAATATGTGAAAAATATGAAAAATTCTAAAATTAGTAAATAATGTTGCAAATATTATTTATTTAGAAAAAGTTATTGGGCATCTGACATTACTTTAAAATTTCAAATTACAAATATTCATTAGACAAAATTAGAGAAAATAAAAATCAGTACTACATAAGTACTAGTATCATTGAACCTACACTAAAAGAAAATTTTGAATACTCTACACATAAAAAAAAATGTTGTATGCTCTATGTTTCATATCGTGACGTGGCGTGACGTAACGTGACTGGTTCACGTGACGTGACGTGACGTGTAATTTATGCTCGAATGTGATCACGTCACACGAATGATTACATCACGCGACACGCGAATCACGTCACGTAATCGATACACGTGACGTTTCGTGACGTAACTAGTCACGCCGTGACAAATTTTCTTCCCTGGTACAGATTAGTGTTTACCAAACGGGCGGGTACGGGCGGGTACAGGCGGGCATGGGCACGGGTTGCTCGGGTCACGGGTTGTACGGACACAGGTTGTACGGACACAGGTTGTACGGGTCGGACGGGTTAAACGGGACGGGTTGAGACGGATTGAGTTTGGAGTGATGACCCTAACCCGCCCTTTGACCTGTCGGGTTGGACGGGACGGGTTGAGACGGGGCGGATACGGGCGGGTCACGGGTTTATTATTTTTTAATCCGAAAATTTCAAAATTCCAAAAAATCAGAAAAAAAAATTCCAAAAAAAATCCAAAAAAATTGCAAAAATACAGAAAAATTTCAAATTATTTTTTAAATTCGAATTCTAAAATTTGAAAGTAATTAAAAAATCGCAAAAATATTCCAAGTGTTAATAATTGTAAAAAAAAATTAACTTTTTTTGGTATAACTTGATTATTTTAGGCTTCTCAAACTCGTAACGATTTAAATAAAAATTGTAAAGATTGCTAAATAGTTTTAGTATTAAGCAATGTTCTAAATAGCACGCTATAGCGCCGCTATAGCGTTTTTGGACCCTAAACACTAAGCTATGGCATCAAAATATGCTAATTGAGCTACGGCCGCTATAGCGGATAGCGTGTAGCGCCAATAGCGTGCGCTATGCAATATGAGCATTTTTTTGGGCAATTTATATGGGCTTTGACTGTAATTTTTTTTGCAATTGACGTACTATGCTCTATATTAAATTATTAATTGTTAAATGAGAATTCATTGGTAAATTAAATAGTTAAATAAAAGAAAAAAATTAATTGAAAACTTGTTACTACAAAAGGAACCATTGTCGCTGAAATTAGAAAAATTCTAAATTGGCGACCTTTCAAAGATGATAATTACTATATGTAGTTGGAATATTTTTAATAGATGAAGATATATAGTTTATGCCATGATGTCTAGGTTATTTTGTAATTTGAATAGAAAAATAAATAAATTATGTCATGAATCATAATGCTTAAGATATTTTGTAGAAAAAAGTCAAGAGTTTATGATATCACTATGAATATTTTGAAGATCAATTTGGACTTTGTACTAATTTAATATGAATATTATAATTTCTTAATCAATTTGATATTATTTATTGTTACATGAGACTTTAGATAATATTGATAACTTGATATTTAGCACAAATATATAATATAATTTTTGTAAAAATACAAAAACGCTATTTAGCATAGCTTTCGCTATAGCGACGCTATTCGCTATAGCTTTTTTTGTAGCCATCCTGCTATGACGCGATAAACGCTATTTAGAACCTTGGTATTAAGAGCTTTATCCCATCACACAAAAAAAAAAACATTACTATATGATTAAACTTGAGTAGAACTAGGGTGCTCCTACGAGTACCAAGCTCCTCTGTACTCTTAACTCTAAAATCTATTGGATTAACTTCTAATGTCAAATCCAAACCGTTGAAATCCTTCTACCTTACGATTGATGCGTCTACATGTGAAAATTTTAAAGTTTTGAATTAATTTAGTATAAAGTCAAGTGGTCAAAATTAGAAGGTTTATAAATTAATTTTAATGCATTCATTTTTTGGAAGACTTTTGAGCACTTGACTTTATACTAAATTAATTCGAAACTTTGAAATGTTCACATGTAGACGCATCACTCGTAAGGTAGAAGGATTTCAACGGTTTGGATTCATCATTCAAAGTTAATCCGATAGGTTTTAGAATTAAGAGTACAAAGAGCTTGGTACTCCTAGGAGCACCCTAGTTCTACTCATTAAACTTTGTACTCATATAATGAGAGGTAACTTTAAATGATTATTATCCATACTACATAGTCAACATATCACTCATACGAATTTTCTTTATTAGGATTGATTAGATGTACTCATATATTTTCGTACTCTCTCTTATTATCCGTGGGTTTGGACGGGTTATCATGGGTTTAGACGGATTATAGCGGGTTATGACGGGTTACAGGTCACGGGGCGGGCATGCACGGGTCACGGGCACGAGCGAGGGCGGGTTAAGGACGGGTTGGAAAGGGGCGGATTACCATGGGCAAAATTTTGAAGGAGCGACTCTAACCCATATGAAACCCGCCCTTGGCATGAGTATGGGCGGGCACGGACGGGTGACGGGACTGGCGGACGCTGGTCGGGTGGACCCGTACAGGTTTTGTCAAAACACTAGTACAGATGGTCCTTATTAAATAGAGCGTATTTAGGCACTTTTAGGCAGGTGTTGGCACGTGCTATGTTCTTATAAATGTTGTATCTAATTTTTGCATTTTTTTTATAAGACAAAACACTTGTAATTCTTAGTATGCGCCTCCACGGCACACGGAAGTACGGAACGACATCTAATTGGCGTCCGAATGCCTGACGCACACCGAACGACACAAGCAGTGCGCAAAATCCATATTTTTAATTTTTGGATCGATACACAGATTGGAGATTTGGAGAGATGTCGCTTGGTCATCTTTATTCTTAACATTTTCAATCTATCTATCAAGCTCATCTTTATTCTAACATTTTCAATCTATCAATCAATCCTTAATAAACATTAAGGCTTGTAGAGTTGGTCATTTTAAATGTTGTCTTTTTCTCGACTTCTATCCAGTGCACACTCAAGAGCGAATTGCTATTAGTCTATTAGACTATTACTAGTCTGATTCGAGCGTGTCGGCTCATTTTACAAACTAGTCACCCTTTCCTTCCAGAATAGAGTCCTTATTTGCTTTATTGATATCCGGAAAAGTTTCAAAATAAAATCTATTAGGACCTGTTCGGTGGCATCTATTCTCATGGGTTTTAAATGGAAAAAGAAAGATAATAGTATATTTACCTGTATAGCGTTCGGTAGTCCAGTAAGAAATTCATTATTGTAATCATTTTGAAACCCATACTGCCCTCTACGTTAATTTTTGTTGGAAAAAATAAAATTCACTCAAAATTCCGTTTTTTTTGTTCTAAAATTGAAACTCAAAGATTACCGCTGTCAAAGGCCACTCAGAGCAAAATTGAACAATCAATACACTCAAAACCAACTTGTGCGAAATTGACAAATAAGTCTAGCAATATTGAGTGATATGTCTAAAAATTGACAAAAACTAAAATAATACAAAAGCTAACATTTAAATAATACAAGAGATAAAATTAATAATACAAATGCTAAAATTAATTAAACAAGCACAATTTAATAATACAAGAAATTATTAAACAAGCATAATTAAACTAGCAACAAATGATAAAATCATAATCAGTGATTAGTATTAATACATTTAATATAGTTTAATTGTAATATTACATCTTCTATAAAAAATAAAAACAAACCAACATCTTAACAAATTTTTCATACATTTGCCAAACATATTTTAAAATTCACATAGGTTAAATAACTTTGATTTTGACAAATTGAAATTCTCATTCTCTTATTAAAAATTATCATTCTCACAAAATTTCTATGCCGTCGAACAGGCCCTTACATGTTAAAAGGAAAAACAATTCAACTGAGTTAAGTTTAAAAAACAAAATAACTTTTTAATTTTTTTTAAATGGAGAGTAAAAATAGAACTCTTATTGCTCAATGGAGATGGTACTTATGATATCAAAATGTCTATTGTTTTGAACTGCTCCCTGAATTTTTTTTCACATCTCCAGTTTACGAACATTGCAATCAGTAACACCTCTCATGATTTTGCATCTCCTCTTTTATGTACAATCCATTTGTGTGTTCTTTCAATCAATTATATATACTCCTCCGATAACAACCTTGATTCTTAACTTTCCTACAAATAAACTCTTCTGCGAGACAAATCCAATAGATGTAGGGGTGTAAACAGATTTGGATTATCCGCGGATAATCTGTTCTAAATCCGCTTATTATCCGTATCCGGATTAAACGGATACGGATACTTGTGGATACGGATACAAATTATAGTATATGGAAAAATAATCCGGATACGGATACAGATAATTCTGTGAGGATATAAACGGAGCGGATATCCGTATATATCCGAATCCGAAATTTAATCTTTCAAAGCTTTCAATTTATTTTACCCTTGCGAAGTTCTCAAAAAATATACATATTCATTTAAGTCCAAAAATTTTGGTAGGAAAATATATAATCTATTAGGATAATAGATTGGTTCTTTGAACCAATAAGCAATTAGTCATGCATAATTGTCACTGTGCAAACTTAAAAAGTCCATTAAATTTTTGTCAATTTAGGTAATTTAAAATTATGAAATTTAGTAGAATTACTTAATATCCGATAATTATCCGTTTTATATTCGTATTTGAATCCATTCCGTATCCATATCCGTTTAAGACGGATATGGTTTTAAATTTTGATATCTGTTTGCTATCTATATCCACTATCTGTATGTATCCGTATCCGTATTCGTTTGTTGAAAAACATATACAAATACGACATTAGCATTATCCGCTCCGAATCCGCTCCGTTTACACCCCTAAATGGATGCATCTAATAAATTTGAGTGAAACGACAAAAAAAAAAAAAAAAAATCATAATTTTGTCATGTTCAATTTGGTCAATAATTGAGGATAATGCGGTCAAATAACGGCGCAAAGAAATACAAATATGTACCCAGACCCAGTCAAATCAATTGTCCGTATTTCAATCAACCAAGTTTCATCTGTTGCGTACGTATTCAAACAAAAGGTCTCCTTTGTTTTATGCATCTGTCAGCTATATATACACTCTTCTTTCAACTTTTTTTGAGTTCTGTACATTCTTTTTACCGATAAAAAATAATATTTTACCCAATTTAGAGAAAATTAATTACAAATTTCGTCCAGACCTGAATAATATAATTGAAATAAATCCACGAGATAGATAAAAAAAATTATATAACCCATGTACTAAAAAAACTTGATTTAATATACCTTCAGGCGACGAACTGTCGTTTTGACTCCTGTATTTAAATAATGGAACAATAAATAATTCTAAATCCTATCTCGCCGTTTGATAGAAGTTGTCAAAACAAAATAACACAGGATAAATTCTACATTGTCATGCCGCCAACTTATTATGTGACATGTTTCTTAATGAACTAGAGGAACATCTTGTTAAGTTTTTCTGTGGTTGGTAAGAATGTCTAAATATGGAGACAGGAGTAGGTCCGATGGGCATCAGACCTACTTTTAGGTTCAATTAGCTCTATCACCGTACAATTAGTATTAAGATTAGTACGCATGGAAATTAAAATAGACTTGCATGGATATTAATGTACTTAGCACATATCTTGATTCAATTGAATATCTATTTCACTCGTCGAACCAAAGTAGGTCCGATAGGCATCGGACCTACTATGAATTCCTAAATATGTTGCTGGCGCATTCACAACCCAACCAATTTTATTTGCAAGTACGTATGTATTAAATTCAATTATAATTTTTTAATCAGCGTTTGATAAAATAAGTTAATTATGAAGTGCATAAAATGCACCGTGTAAAATTCACATGCATGAAAAAGTTGTTAGTATTCAAATTCAACCTCCTAAAAAGACATTCATTGATATTTGGTAAAGTAGGTGCTGATTTATTTTCTTTCGGATATAGTTCGAACTTAATTTGATTTTGCAAACTTAAGGGATATTTTATTCTAGTTGAAATGCATTTTCGCACTTATTAATTTTTGTTATGTAAGAACATCTTTTGATCTTTATCAGCATCAGAGCAACACCTGCTATGCTTCTGTCCAAGCGACCAGGCCACATGAAAACGAGCTACAGCCTACAAAAGAGAATTTTGAAAGACCAACCAAAGCATAGTCAATTCTGGCAATTCGTAGTTGACTGTCACATCAATATTTATCCACCTATTATTCAATTTAGACATCTCTATTTTATTTTAACTAGTTAAATACTAATAATGTATAATTGTCTATATATTATGAACAAATAACTAATTATTAATTAGACAAAGATATTTACTAATAATATAGGGAAAATTGGTTTTATGCCACTACAAAACTTCATAATTAGAATTTTGCCACCCCAAAACCTAAAATTAGTTAATTGCCATCCTAAAACCACAAAATTAAGAAATTTGCCCTAATTATATATGTTATACACTGATTTGATTAAATTTAGGCTGAAAACTTTTATATAAACAATGTATTTTCGTATTCCCTAAAATACCCCTCAAATCAAGAGAAACACCTCAAACCTAAAACGCCAGACCATTATCTTCTTCTTGGTCTTCTCCTGCGCCA
This sequence comes from Carex arenaria, assembly GCA_964058825.1. Lineage (NCBI taxonomy): Eukaryota > Viridiplantae > Streptophyta > Magnoliopsida > Poales > Cyperaceae > Carex > Carex arenaria. Next base: position 20,549 of record CAXKVW010001208.1, on the reverse strand, counting down.
AGCCAAGCACCTGCGCCAAATCAAAAAAAGCTGCCAGAACCTTCGCCAAAATTGTTACCCTCCGCCACACGAAAACACCGGCAATCTAAACCTCCGCCAGAACCTCCTGTCTCTCCGCCTCCCTCCTGCCTCTCCGCCAATATTGCCATGGTTGATTGATGGAGATGGAACAGCGTTTTTATGAGGTTTGTCATACATCTGAATTTGTTAGCACTTAAAAATGGAATAACGTTCTTATTCTGATACAAAATTATTCTGGTACACCCAATTACTGAAGCCATGCTTGTCTTATTCACATCTAGCTTTGTACGCTTTTGCTTTTACAAATGATCTGGAGGTTTTATTATATCTATCTTTGGAGCAAGGGATGTAAGAGGTGTAATCTTTTGGCCTACGGGCATGATCAATGCAAAAAAAAAAAAAAAATATATATATATATATATTCTGGTACGAAATTGTGCTGGTACAAAATTGCTGGTACGAACCAGTGCATCATTGAGGAAAAATAGCACCACATTGAGGAGCCCTGGTACGAACCAGTACCACATTGAAGAGGAAATTTTGTATTGGTACGAACCAGTACAAAATTGCTGGTACAAACCAGTGCATCATTAAAGGGGATAATTAAACAAGTGTATTTGGTTCTAAATGGCGTGATTTTTAGTCTTTTATTACTGTTGATTTGGTTTTGCAATTTGGTCATTGTTGCAGTGTATTCTGTTCAGATCTCTGAGACAGCTCATTTTGAGTATTTTCTGTACCAGTGAAGTGCCATGAGCATTTTCATTACATCCCATTGCTGGTACAGTGCTGGATTAAGTTCCTGGGGCTGGTTAGAGGCAACTATACTGTTTAACAACCATATGCACTTGAAATTGTTATGGTTTTTGGATCTGATAGGAACAGCCATATGCATTTTTTTAATTCTATAATTTAATTGGCTCTGTGTGCTGCATGAAATTTTATTGTCTTTGTTTATTGTCTGTGTCCCTTGGGTGAATTTATATAAAATCCAGTGGCTATTTTAGACTACTGGTATAAAATCCAGTTGGTTCAAATATTTGTTAGTACATAAAACCAAACATAAGAGTTTTGGAATAAATCAAGGAGTTAAAAGAGTTCGCTGGAAGTGGGTTCAAATATTTGTTAGTACTTATTATTCATTTATTAACATATATTGCTTTTGTGTTTCAGGTACTTTGTAAGGCCTGCTGAGGATCAAGTTCTGATCCAGAAGAACCCTCTTGCAATTATGGTGTAGAAATATTGATTTACAAATTGAGAAAGTGATATGTATGACAATTAACTGTGCATTATATATTTTTTATATTTTTCTTTAGTGAATGTTACATTTTGATGTGGACAGTTAAGTGATTGAGAGTGTCTTCTATGGACATAAGGACCTATTTGTAAAATGAACATATTTTTATTTTCAAAGTTCAAACAGTCGATCCGAACCGTTCATCTTGTTCTCCATATTAATATGTGCTTGGAGACCAAATTTTACATTTTTCTAAATTTTTTTACTATTTATTAAGATGGGTACAAAATTCAATGGTCTGAATTTGATATTTTTTGTACCCATCTTAATAAATAGTAAAAAAATTCAGAAAAATGTAAAATTTGGTATCCAAGCACATATTAATATGGAGAACAAGATGAACGGTTCGGATCGACTGTTTGAACTTTGAAAATAAAAATATGTTCATTTTACAAATAGGTCCTTATGTCCATAGAAGAATTTGCCTAAGTGATTTTATTTGATTTTGATATGAAATTGACGACAAATAGTTCTTTATCTTAATGTAATTTAAATTGTATATTTTTAAGAATTTTAAAGGCCACATTAAAGTTGTCTGCCTGATAATTACATGCACAAAAGTTATAGCATTGTTAGCTCCTGGAGTTTCCTGAGAAGGCTATAAACAAAACAAGTCTGTCCCGGGTGTCAGTACTTAGTAGGAAATTAATTAACATCCTTTGCAGTCTTTCGAGACCCTTAATAACAGTAAAATTTTGGAATAATATGTATTTTAAGACAACAAAAATCATTCTGAAATAGCACATAAACTACATAGATTGAAAGCCATCAGAAAGCCATTCAGTACTACAATTCTAAATTCTAACCTAACCCTAAATATCACCATCATTACTAAAATGATACTGGTACAGTTCTTAGCTAGGAATGATAGCTAACAATGCTGGGATGTCTCAGAGAGAGGAGCAAGGCTCAAAGCCTCACTAATTACAACAGAAAACAGTTCAATTACACATCGTATGCTTAACAGAAAGGGGGAAGGCATCAAGAATATGTCAAAGAAAAGAGCAAAGCTGAGGGCCTCATTTAATTCATCAAGCTACAACAACAACTAACATTTTTCTCCACCATGCATTTCCAATTGTCTTTTCCATGTCCCTGCACAACCCCATCATAACGAGACATCAAGCTCAAGGCCTTTAGAAATCATGCAATTAATAGATCCAATGCGTATTCAATTTCACCCTTCTTGCATAGCCCATTCATAAGATTCCTATAGATGACGACATCAGGATCATATCCTTTGTATATCATGACATCTACAAAACTCAATGCCTTGTCAATTTCACCATTCTTGCACAGCCCATCTATAAGAGTGTTGTAGGTCATGACATTAGGCTCATGCCCTTTGGAAATCATGACATCAACAAAATCCATTGCCCTATCAATCTCACCATTCTTGCACAGGCCATCTATAAGAGTGTTGTAGGTCACGACATTAGGCTCATGCCCTTTGGAAATCATGACATCTACAAAATCAATTGCCTTTTTAATTTTACCATTCTTCAACATCCCATCTAAAAGAGTGGTGTAAGTAACGACATCAGGCTCATGCCCATTGGAAATCATGGCATCTAGAAAATTCATTGCCCTTTCAATCTCACCAATCTTGCCTCAAAATTTCATTAATTGTACCTAATCAGTATACAGGAGCTTTAGTCAATACAAAATACACTATTATTGCATTGCAGAAAAATAATAGTAAATATGTGATATGGAGGATTGCCAGAATCTGATGAGATCAAAATTTTCAACTGTGTATTAACATGTGCAGAAAGATAATAGTAAGAGCATTAACTTGTGCAGTTCAGAAGAACTTGTAAAACCGATTTTGAATTGAAGATGATTATTTCAAAAGCAGATTTTCGGATTTCATCAACCCAAATAACAAGATTGTTGACACTATGAAAATAACGCAAACCTCATAAATCCTGGAGGAGGAGGGACGGTGGAGGCGTGGCGGAGGCAGGAGGAGCGGCGGAGGCAGGAGGAGGGGCGTCGGAGGCAGGAGGGGCAGCAGCCTGGCGGAGGAGGTGTTGGCGGAGGTGTAGAAGGAGGGTCGATTTTAGAGGCGCAGGATTTCTTTCGTCCAGGAGAGGAGATGATATTTTGATTTGAATATCAGGGGTAGAGTTGGGATTACTAAAATACAGTTTTGATATAACATAAATTAGTATAATTTTAATGAAATATTGTATTAAAATGTGTATTTAGGGCAAATCTATGAATTTAGTAACTTTAGGGTGGCATTTTTCCAATTTTAAGTTTTGGGGTGGCAATTTCATAATTTCCAAGTTTTGGGGTGGCATAAAACCAATTTTTCCAATAATATAACATTCTAAATTTATGAAACTTTGTAACTGAATATTCTTGGTTATTATTATTCCTAGATATATGAGGAAGCAGCGTATAAACCCCCCCCCCCCCCCCCCCCCCCCAGACACCAATTTTCGGATTATCTCTGAATACACGAGATTCTGTAAACTTAATATTAAAATATTTAAACCAATGCAACGAATTATGCAAAATAACTTTTCATTACCGTATGGTTCTCAAAAATCTCTATTTTAACTTCCACTTTAACAATTGTAACTGCTTTGATCAGGATCACTTTTGGACCTTTGATCAAGACTACTGGAACTAGTTCTAGAAAATCTCTAACAACTTTTTATTACCGTATGGTTCTCAAAAATCTCTATTTTAACTTCCACTTTAACAATTGTAACTGCTTTGATCAGGATCACTTTTGGACCTTTGACCAAGACTACTGGAACTAGTTCTAGAAAATCTCTAACAACTTTTTAAAACTAGTAACTAATCGGACTACTTTAAAATTATTTAAACATATACATACAATTAAAAAAGATGTCTTTTGTATCATAATTTTTTTGTTTTCTTATAGTATGTTCCTGTTGAAACGCACAATCACAATATTAGTAATGTTTTACTGCTAGCTCGTTGGTATATTATTTGCATGTTAAGTGTATACCTTTTTTTTTGGCGTATTGCATTTATAATTACTTTATTTATGTATACCGAGGTCGAGGATTTCGGATAATCTTCTTTACACATTCCTTTTTTGCAAAAATAATTATACCAGAAAGCGAAATGCCTTTCTTCAAGACAGATTTTTTCTGAAGGCATTTGAGTATCCATCAGTTTTTGGCACACATATGAGCATCTGCAGTGAAGTTATCTATATCAAAATTCCTTGAAAGGAACACAGAAGAAGAGTCTAACAAAAAAAAAGGGTATATATCCATTATCCATATTTTTTAATTCAAACACTATATAAGACCATGATCATAACTTTCGGCGGAAATACATATTTATATATTAAATATGACATTGTAAAGAGTTTGAACAGGACCTGTAAATCTGTAATAGAGTGCTACAAAAATCAAAGAAAAGATTGGTACATGGTCATAAAAGCACAATTTTAAAGAGTATTCAAAAGCGATATTCTTGAACTAATTTTATGTAATAATTAATAATTTAGCTAGTTAGGTGTGAGTAATTAATTAGATGGCTGCCAAAACGTAAATTGCAAGTTGCCACTATCTAATGAAATATTTAATTAAAATGACTTTCTTTGTAGTGGCAATTATTAATTAAGATTGTTAAAGCGACCTAATTAGCTTATAATAACTTGAAAAGGAATCCTCTCAAAAGAAGAGATTTAAGCATATATGTATTCATGCATAAAAACTAATTAACAAGTTTTGAACATGCCTTCAATTATGTCTCTAATACACTTTCTTTGTACAATAATATTTTTTAATTATAAAAGTAGAAGTACCTCCTTTTAACACATGATGTATCTTTACTCTTTACTCTTTACTCTTTACTCTTTTTATTATTAATTATAATTAAGAGGAATATTCATGTTCAACACATTTTTGTGACAAAATTACAATTAGAGTAATATTTTGGTTTTTCGGTCTAAAGCCAGAGGATCAAAGCTTGTTAGCTGGAAAATGCTTAGCAACTTTAATTCTTATACTCTGGCATCTATAAAATCCAAATCCTCTGTAATAAGTTCTCTATTGTGGTCTGTGACACAATTGATTGACATGTGGTCCCAATTATGTCTTAGGATGAAGTACATGTAATATGAGGTAAAGGTCCCATTTGTCAGTGACTTGTAATAAAAATCGTTACATACTTCCGATAACAGACAACCAGGGTTTCCCCAACTGTATTCTATAATTTAGATTTCAGGACAGCCAATTCCTTGCTTCAAGGGGCTTTGTGCTATTATGTTATTTTTATCAATTTGTTTCCTTCAGTAAGCAAAAGTTTTCATTTATTTGGCTCCACATAATATAATATCATTTATTATTATAATATCATAATGGATTTCAGCTCAGACTGGAAAATAAAAAAAGGATCAGCTTGGCATAAATGACATTGGTATCATTATACTGCCACAAAAATTAAGCTGATATTCTCCGGGACATTTATTTTTATTTTATTTTCAGAAAAATATTTTGGAAATTAATATTCTAATTAAATAGACTAATAAGAACATTGTTAGTCTTAAATTCTCAATGTGGAGATGAACAAAGAACATTGTTAAAATTTATTTTCTTCACATTATTAATTAGGAAAGTAACTAATCACAAGTTTAACACGGATAATGACAAATCTTGTATCTCTACGGATTAATATAGGTTAAATTCATGTCAAAGAAATTTAAAGACGTGAAAGCTCTTATTTTTCAAAAAAAGAAGGGAAGTTAACAATACGATTTTGTTAACCCTATGGATGTTACCTTTTAACTTCTTTTTTTAGTTTGGTAAATTAAAAAAATATTTTTAAGTTGGTGTTTTCTTAAAGAGATAATTTTGTGCTCACGTGTTATATACATACATACATACATACATACATATATATATATATACATACATACATGTATGTATGTATATAGAGAAGGAATCAAGTTACAACAATTTTGAGTTACAACAACAGTTTTTTTCATTTTTAAAGTCCAAATCGTCGATCCAAACCGTTCAACATGATTATCTAAATAAAATATGCTTCCAGATCAAATTTTACATTTTTTTGAACTTTTTTACTATTTATTAAGATGGGTACAAAATTCAATGGTCTGAATTTGACTATTTTTTGTAGAATACTTAATAAATAGTAAAAAAAAAAATGTAAAATTTGATCTGGAAGTACATTTTATTTAGATAATCATATTGAACAGTTTGAATCAATGATTTGAACTTTGAAAATGAAAAAAACTGTTGTTATAACTCTGCTGTAACTCAAAATTGTTGTAACTTAATCCCTCCTCTTTTATACATACATATATATGTATATTTTGTGCGGCATGAGCATTCATTTCTGAAGTACATTTTTGTTAAGTTGCCAAATGAGGACAGAGAAGCCCCTTATTTCGCACTCCAACAAAAAGTTAAAGCAAAAGCATAGAAATTGTCAAAAAAATAAAAGAAAACTTGAAAAAAATGCAGGAAAAAAGAAAAAAAGAAAAAAGATGACACAATCAATCAATTGGATTCCTCTTTAGTGGCCCAGTGGACCCTACAAACACCTATTTTCTCTTTCTCTTTACACCAAAACTTCACCTTCCATTACTTCCTTCTCTTCTCTTCTCTTATTCTCATTCTCTTTCTCTCTCTTCTACATTGTACCGCTTAACTATAGTTCTCTCCTTTTCGCCATTAAATCCTTCCATAAATCCCCTCTGTAAATATTTTTCCCATATTTCCTTTCTTCTCTCTCGTTTTTCTTTCGGTGCCAAGGCAATCCGTATTTGTCCCTCTATTCTATCTCATCTGAAAAGTCACCCAACATTCGGGAATTATCACCAAACACCACCACCATGGCTGTCAACAATTTGAAAACTTCATTTTACAAAAAAACCCCCAGAATTACGCGGGTTCTCGTGTACGCCCTTCTCGAATGGATCCTCATTGTGCTTCTCCTTCTAAACGGTCTCTTCTCCTACTTCATCTCAAAGTTCGCATCCTTCTTCGGCTTAAAGCCTCCTTGTATACTCTGTTCTAGAGTCGACCATCTCTTTGAACCCGATCATCCTCGCAAGTCATATCGCCGCTATTTGTGCGATTCACACAAAGTTGAGGTGTCTCAGCTAGGATTTTGCTCCCTGCACAGGAGACTCGCCGATGCCGGTGACATGTGTGAGGACTGTGGTTCTTCCAGGCCAGTGCCAGGTGGCGGCGGTGCGGTTCTCTCGTGGATGCGAAGGAGTGAGATGGGAGAGAAGGATTTGAAGTGCTCTTGCTGTGGAATTGCATTGGAGAGCGGTTTCTACTCCCCATACTTCCTTTCTAAGCCTAATTGGGGTATTTTGGACTATACTAACAAAGAAGATTTGGGTAAAGATGCATTTTTTGAGGTTGAGGAAGGGAAAATCGTGGGTTTTGATGTGTTAGATAGGGTTTGTGAGAGAGAAAGAGACATGATGGAGGCGATCTTAGAGAGAGAAAATAAAGGTACAAATGATAACCATGAGGATGCAATAGCAATATCAGAACCAGAAGAGGTCAGAGGGATGCTACCACCGGATTTGGAGAAAGATAAATTGACTGACAAAGAGTTCCAAGATGAAAATACAAATAAAAATGCAAATTCTGAGGTTGAAAAGAAAAACAATTGGGTTCCTAACTTTGAAGAGGAACCCCTAATTAAGCTACATGATTCAGTTCCAGTTAAAATTAATGATTCTTCAGCTATGACAGCACGGCATTTAGATCAGAATGCTGTTGAAAGTGCAAGTATGATTGTGTTGGAATTGCTTGATTCAATTACCATGACCAAGGAGTGTGATTTGAATCAGTTCTGTGGTGAACAAGAAATTAGGTCTGAGAACGGGTCAACCATTCATCTTGTGGACCCGCTTGATGTAGATGTTGCTTTAGAAGAAGAGAAGAACATAGTGTCTATTTCTGAGGAAGAAACGGCTGGTCTTGTAGAACAGAGATCCTCTAATGCAATAGAAGAGGAAGGTAAATGTACAATTCAGTCTTTTGAGTTTCACATGATTGTATAATTGTCCTGTAAACTTAAATCAAGCATTTACACTCATGTTGTTGTTTGATGTTGATTTTTCATTGATGATTTCATTGAAATGTAGGTATTGAAGAGGACAATAAAGACGATTTGGATATATCAATTGGAAGTGAGATAGGAGAGCCGGTACTTGCTACTAACAATGACCTGATATCTCTGAGTGTTAATCAGACAAGCGGTACTGATCAAGGTTAGTTAAGTGATAATTCTTTCTTCTGGCTTTACAAATTGGGATCAGCTTCAGCTGCTTCATTTTATTTCCTTCTCTAAAATCCTGTGATTTTTCTCCCATCCGAAAATAGAGATTATGGTAAAAGAACAACTGGCAAATAGTTTACTGAGCCACCTAGCAGACCTATCTTCTCCTCAGCTGGATGAATTTAGCAAAGGTACCGTCTCCCTCTCTATCTCTCTTAGCTGGCCTAAACAATTAATGGTATAAAAGATGACCTGTATTTATTTCCATATCTTTTGTTTGATAGGATGTGGGCCAATCAATACTGTGATAATGGATTCCACAATACCAATACAAGACCATTTGCTTCATATTGAGGATTCTGATGGTAATGGTAACATCTTTAATTTTTAGTCCATCTTTTCAATCTTTAGGTTTACTAAAAGAACACTAAAACCTAAATTAAGGATAATTTGTTTCTGACTTTTACTTATTTTTTTTATATTTTCAATATCTTCTTTGTTTGCTACCCGATGTACCTCATTTGTCTTTGTTTATGTATACAACAAATGAAGGAGGGTACTTTTGCCATTTTGTATATCTTGATGAAAATGGGAACAGGGTGCATAGGTAGTAATTATACAAATGACAATTTGAGAATTTGTAAGGTCACTGATGAAAACCTTCTTTCTAATTTTCTTTTTCTAACAAATAGGGCACCCAGAGCATAATGGTAACCAGTCTGAGGATGAAAACTTCGCTGAATCTCCAATCCATATAACAACCGAAGAAGACATACACTTAATGCAAAGGAGGCTAATTTTCCATAAAAATGAACATGGACCAGAATCTTTGGACGGACTAAGTTTAAACAGTGAAACCGACTCTGCTGAGCCGTTGACCACTGACCAGCTTAAGTCTGCCCTAGAATCTGAGAGAAACGCACTGCGTGCAATTTATCTTGAATTGGAGGAGGAGAGGAGTGCTTCGGCAATAGCCGCGAATCAAACCATGGCCATGATTAATCGACTACAAGAGGAGAAAGCTGCAATGCAAATGGAGGCACTGCAATACCAGCGAATGATGGAGGAACAGTCGGAGTATGACCAAGAAGCTTTGCAAATGTTGAATGAGCTGGTTGTGAAGAGGGAGAAAGAGAAAGAGGAAGTAGAGAAAGAACTAGAGTCGTACAAGCACAAGGTCATAATTTTGGAGGGAAATATTGGGAGAGCAAGAGATCGTAGTTTGGGAAAGAAAAATGGGTCGGAGACTTCTTCCTCATCATCATCAGATTCATTAGAGTATGGTGTTGCGCTTGAGAATGGAAATGACGAATATGCGCCTGTTGAGGGGCACTTGATTTCCCTCGAGTCTTCATTGGATGAGTTTGAGGAGGAGGGAAAGTCGATTCTGGAACAGCTCAAAGGGTTGGAAGAGAAGCTGATTTCAATGGAGGAAGGTAGTGAAGAAGAGAGAAGAAGTATCGAAGAATCTCAGGAAAATGAAAATCATTTTCAAGATTATGAACCAATAGTCGATGTGTTGCATATGCCAGAAAATGGCAGTATTAGGCACAATTGCCTAGGTAAGAACTCAGGATTTAGAGGCAAAAGGCTCTTGCCTCTGTTTGATGCAGCGAGCCTTGAGAATGGAGAAGAGACTGGAGAGGAAAATGGAGATGACAGAACAAATGGGAGAGAAAGACTGTCTGTACAAGAAGAAGTTAATGAGGTGTATGAAAGGTTACAGGCCTTGGAGGCTGATAGAGAATTCATAAGACACTGTGTTAAGTCACTGAAGAAAGGTGATGCTGGGCTGGACTTGCTGAATGAGATTTTACAGCATTTGAGAGATCTAAGAAGGGTGGAATTACAAGAGAGAAATTCTGGGGAGATTGCATCAATAATCATGTAACTCAGACCAACCCTAAGGTACTATCATTTTTTATCCCACACATGGTTTGGGTTTGACTGATAATGTTTTAACAAGCATGAAATAGGACTGAGATAATACTATGTTCTTCCAACCATAGTAACTATATCATTTGGGATTAGTTCGGCAAAGGTCTAGGGTGTTCCTGAATTATTCCAATTCTTAATACTAGGGTGTTCTATTGGTGAGCTTAACTCCAAAATCTATCGGAAAGACTCCAAATGAGAAATCCAAACCATTGAAACTGGTCTACTTCACGAGTGATGCGCTCAACTTTATAATTTTCCGAATAAATTTAGCATAAAGTCGCGCGGTAAAAAAAATAAGGTTTATAAGTTAATTTAATTACATTTATTTTTCATCATTTTTTTACCGCTTGACTTTATACTAAATTCGAAAATTTATAAATTTGACATGCAAATGCATCACTTGTGAAATAGATTGGTTTTAACGGTTTGCATTCATTGATTGAAGTCCGATAGATTTTGGAGTTGTGCTCACCAAAGGGCTTGGGGAGCTTAAGAACACCCTAGTTGTACTCGTCAAATTTGGAAAAAATGGGGGGAATACGATATTAGACTATTAGAGAAACCCTGATATTATGTAGTTGGCAAATGGTAGTAGCCAATTTGTATCTTATGGTTCCAATAGTAAGATTGTGTTTCTTGGTTTTAGATACATTTGCTTATACAATTTGATCTTTTTAGGTTAAGTTGGCTTGATGGAAGATGTAATCAATATATTGGTTTGGAGTCGAATTTTGATAAAATCCAAAATGGTTGGGTAAGATATTCAACTGTCAGATGAACTTATAAGGAAATGAAGAAAAGAAGACATAAGATATGTAAGGTTAATTGCTTGCCATTGCAAAACTGAGTTTGGTTGATAGCTTTATCTTTTGTTTTTGGGAGCAGAACATGGGATCAATGCTGCTTTCTGAAAAGCCTAGGTTTTTGTCAGGCTTTTGTGTTTCTTCCTCTTCTTTTTGTGGGGCAAAAGAGGGGGCGCAGGTCAGCCACTGTCCACTGAGGTGTGTATTGAGTGTGGTAGGATTTTTTTTTTCTTTGTTTTGGTAGTAAAAAAAAATGAAAAGAAAAAACATCATGGCTTTGGAAAGCTGGACCTAAGTCACATGCTCGGAGGCCATGTACATATAATTGTCCTTGAAGAAAAAAAAAATGACAAAAAAACAGAGAAAAATGTAGGGTTAAGTTGGTGGTGCTTTTTATTTTTTTTATTTCTGTTAACTGCTTTTATTTTTTCTTTACTTTTTTTGGGGATAAAGAGGGTGTAAAGTACCAGTCATATTGATGCCTTCCCAGCATGAGGTTTTGGAGTGTATAGTGAAGTTTGTTTTTATGATGAGAAATTTAGGTGAAACCGCATATGGTCTCATTTTGGAAGTGAAATCAAGTTTGTTTGTAGCTGTACATATTAACATATATGTTAATTATTAGTTAAGATATGATATTTTTCTGGTTTATTTTTATTTTTATTTAATTGTTATAAATTTAAGACATTGCTATTGATGTGAGAGGGGCTTGATACCAACTATATTTAAATTGAATCTTTGATTGGTTGGTGGGGATACATCTAAGTTGGTTGTTAATCTAGTTTATAAAATTCTTGGTAGACCCGGTCTATTGTATATAATGGACTTCCTTAATATTGGTTGTCCGGCAAAAGAGCTGGTTCGTGGTTGCCATGATTCATGAATGCCAGGAGAGCACCAACTGCTTATGGTTGGGCCACAAAATGCTAGGCATGGTTGTACATAAATTATTGTATAGGCCTGGTGCCCCCTCCTTTTTGGTGTAAGCTTACATAGATTCCATTCTTAATTTATGGCAAATGGTGATTATGATCAGAATTATTAAGAGTTTGCAGAAGAATATCGGAATAACAGAAAAAGAAAAACATAGTTTCGGATTAACATACTTTTAGTACTAGAGTGTTTCTAAAATGTTTTAATATACCAAACACATACTTTTGGTAAGGTGTTTAAGATGGAATAAATTTAAAGCACATCTATAAATGAGTTAAAACATCAAATTTCTCATAGTATCTACTAACTAATACAATACATGAAGAAGACAGTTTAATCTTTTTACTCAAATACAACATCATTTACATACTTAATTACTATCAAAATACTAATATTTTAAAATAGTTTAGTATCTATTTTGATTTTCAATGAGTTTACTTTGTTTGACAAACACCTCTTATAGTTCTCCGTAAATGGTGGATTGACACACTAATGTTTCGATGTTAGTTATTTTAGTTATGATGGTAGAGAACCCGTCTCCCGGATGGGAGATAGGGGAGACTACAAAACAGAGGTGAGTTACATTCAAGAAATAAGAATTAATTGATTCTCATTTATTTTCAAAATTTCAACTTTGTACACGATTTTCTATATAGTTTAGAGTAAATTGCTATGGATATTGTAAAATTGACTTCCATTTTGTAGCATTAAAACTTCATGATTGATCTTCATTTACATTTGACCCTTATAACTTAAAAGTCGGGCTCCACCTCTGCTACAAAACGCTAGTTCCTGTGATAATTTCGTTTTGCTAAATGAAACTGGGCATATGCCTTTTAATGATAAAAATAAGTTCTCCACATATATGTGTAGTTACAGCTCATAATTTCCTTCACAAAAATGGCTCACTTGGAAGGGAAAGATAACCAATAGCAACTTATATTTTAATCAACAAAAGTTCCTCAAAGCTATGCTAACACAACCGGTCTTTGGTTTAGTGACAAAGACACATGATCTCTATGTGAAAAGTCAGGAGCAGAACTGGAAAATCATAATAGAGGTGCTAAAATTTAAAAACAAAATATATTGTTGGTTGGAATTGAACCCATATTTTCGACAACTATAAGATAAGCTCTAACCACTAGGCCACAAGTATCTAACTACAATTTTAAAATAATAAACTTCAATATATCTAACTACAATTTTAAAATCATAGGGTGGCTTAGCACCTGTAGGGATGAATGTAAATTTGCCCCTGTGGAAGGTCATGGATTCGAAACTCAGATGAGAAAAATATCCTGTTATAATAACAAAGATATTAAATAGTTAGGTGGTTTGATCTTCAACTTCACTCAAGAAAACTATAATATGCTTCCGCCACAGAAGAACCAACCCTTCTAATGCAATGCGTCGAGGGCAAGATGTACGATTTTGCAATTCTAGAACAATAAAAATATGCTTTCACTAGAAAAGAACCTATCCCTTGTAAAAGCAGTGCACCAATGGCCACCCTTATTGTATGATGCGCAACTGTAATGCCATGATTTTAGGGTTCAATGTCCCCCGCAATCGATGCTTCCTTGTTTTTGCATACTTTTCTTTTAGATTTATTGATAAAGGAAAAACAATATTTATTGGTAAGAACTGCTGAACTGGTGCCATGCATCCAGCTTATAAAATTTTTAACTGAACACTAATTTGATACAAATTTATAACTTTATGAACTAAATGAAAATATTTAATTTATAAGCATCGAATTCATTAAGCCTATTCTTGCAAATTACTTAAATTATTAAGTGCGACACTGGTCGTTGTCTCAACTTAATAATTATTCCATCTTATAAATTTATTGATAAAACCTTTAAAGAATAATATCTGAAGTTTGTGAAGCAAATATCAGGCGGTATAGTTAAAGATACTTGTGGGTTAAAAACCAAACAAATATTTTACCCAATAAAATAATTTTTTTTCTTCTAAATCGATTAGTTAATATTAATTAGCTAACATTGTATATTTATGTATATTAATTAGAATTGGTAAAACAAAAAAATAACGTAAACAATGACTTATCCCTTCTATGTTGTGTGCTTTATATTGGAATATATGACAAAAAAGTTTATTTTTTAGTAGAAGAATAGAACAAATGAAAATATTTCAATAACCATTTTATTTCTCATTTGATTTTTCATTAATATCAAATAAGCTATGTATTGATAAATTTGTTACTATCCAATAAACATAAACAAACACATCTCTTCAAAAATAATATGTAGGCAAAACAATACGGAGGAACAAATTGCCCTGCCAAGCAAACATAGATCATTTTACTATTTATTATGTAATATAAAAAAAAAAAATCTATGATCTCTATTATTTGTTTTGTGTGTCTTTAGGTGTGTGTGTGTGTGTGTGTGTATTTCATTTCATATGATCGAATATTAAAACACAAAATATATATAATTTCTACATTAAGTCCAACACAATTATATATGTATATTTGGAGAATCCAATTTCCAAAAAAAAAGTAGACAATTATGAAAATTATTGCGAAAAATATATTCAATGTTGGACTCACTTTGTTCGTAAAAATATGACGAGCATTTTGAAAAAATTCACTTCAAACTGATATACTCATTAAAAGTCATATTGGATCATAGGGAGATATTGGCAAAAATATTTTCTCGCTGTCGCAGGTTGATTGGACTGTGAAAACAGCGAGGGTCCAACTGGAAGTGTGGCCCCCCATATATTCATCCTCTAGGAGTGAAAACGGAGCGGATAGTGGTAAAACCATAACTATATTTTTATTTTTATTTTTCAGATACAGATTCGAATCAGATCAGATATTTATTAAAATAATATTAAAATATTAAAAAATACTAAAAAGGGGAAATTGTGAAAATGCCACTCCAAAACTTTCAAATTGTAAAAATGTCACTCCAAACTTTGAAATTGTCAGAATGCCACTCCAAACTTCATTAATTTGTAAAAATATCACTCCAAATAATTAATGACTAAAATACCCTCGCCCGTCCATCTCCGCCCCCGCCCCTCCGCCGCCTTCTCCCTCACTCTCCGCTGACCCGACTCTCGTCCATCGCAAGAGGCGCAATAAGCAGTTTCTGGACATGATTTCCCTCGTCCGCCTTCGCATTCTTCACTAGCCTTCCTCCTCCAACAAGCACCAGCACCATCAAACCCTCCTCCGACAAGCATCAGCCGCCATTCGGAACATGAGAAGAAGATAAGGCAGGAGAAAAAAGAGGAAAAGAAGGGTATTTTAGTCATTAATTATTGGAGTGACATTTTTATAAATTAATAAAGTTTGGAGTGGCATTTTGAGAATTTCAAAGTTTGGAATGGCATTTTCACAATTTGAAAGTTTTGAAGTGGCATTTTCACAATTTTTCCTAAAAAATATTAAAGTTCATAATATTTATCTAATTATAATGGTGAATAACATAATTTTTTTATAATATATATTAAAATATATAGTGTATATATACTATTCGGATACGGATAATTGAAACGTAAAACTATATCAATATTCTTATCTACACAGATATTCGAATATCGGATATCCACATCTAAGTTTTCGAATACAGATCGAATACGGATCGGATATTATCCATATCGTTTTCACTCCTACCACCCTCTCATTGGACGCTTGCAGCAATTAATTATTTGTATATTGCCCGTTACACGTTTGTCTGCAGAATGCCACAAAAATTCTAAACTGAAAAATCATAGGAAACCAAAGAAATTGGAGAGAAGAAGTTCAGGAAAAACTCGAAAAAATAAATCAGAGAAAGATCGTAGAGTATCAGAAAAGATCAAAGGGCGAAGAGGATTTTTGTGTTGGCTGAACGAGACTGGGAGAAACAAAAAGATAAAAAGCGTCCCGAAGGCATTTATTCAAACACCATCAGTGCAATAATAGATACTTGGCTTCAACTTTTTGACCAGCTTTAATTAACTTTTTAACTTTCAATGTTGCCACATACGACTTTTTACTGTTTTGGATGTGTTTGGATGAATCAAGAATAGTGCAAAATTAGTAGCTATTCTAATTTGAGAATAATAACTATTCCAATATTTTGTAGAATTAGTAGAATAGTGAGCAATCTCACAAAAGACAAACAAAGAATAGTGACTATTCGCTAATCCAAACGCACCCAACATAGATTAGTAGCTCGGAATAGTGCTAATCCGGAATAATAGCTATTCTTCACCCATCCAAACGCACTGTATGTGAATAGAATTAAACAAGAGGTCTGTCAAAAGCAGAAGAAACAGAAAAAAAAAACCAATGCAAAAATTTTAAGACAATAAAAAATAGTTAAGGTATAAGCATAGTTACAAAAAAGAAATTAATGGCTACTTGATTTGGAAACTTAAACTTAGCTATTACATCTAGGATTTTATCAACGCACATGCATTGCTAGCTGTGAAGGTGCCTTCTGCAATCGAAATCGTTTTCCTCTAAGAAAAATTAATTTTACAAAATGTGAAATATCTTCTAATTAGCATGAGGAAACATATATAAAATGAATAGGATCCACATATTATAGAAATAGAATTGTATCTTGAAATTGAGTGAAACTCAGGAACTGCTGTTTTAATACAATAGAAATCATTAATTGTTCATTACGGAACTACATATATAGTTTCTTTATTATCAATTAAACAAGAAAAAGAGAAAAATAAAGCTGACTTTACAAAGTTTATTCTAATAGTTCTTATGCCTCAACGATAATTATTTGTCACTATGGATGAGCTCCATTAGAACAAACGCACACACTGCTTTAACGACATATTTCTTCACCACTTCATGATATCCATCCGCACTTTATCATAATATCAACTGAAGTCTGCTTAGATTATAAAAAAAAACCAAAAATATTAAATGACGAGAGAAAAAAGAACTCTCATGCATGTTGCTTAATAAAAAAAAAATGTTCTTGTTGAACAAATTAGGGGCAACTCGATAACACTAAATTATGGATGGACTGAAATTAGACTGAAGCCTTCTAAAAAAGTTAAAAAGATCAGAATAGGCTGAATTAGTGTATACAATATTGTGCTTTGATCCTTTTGGTCTGGATTCAAACCTGACCTTAGTTTTAGTCAAATTGAGCATAAGCCTGTTTAAAGCCCAATGTTAATTTCGATTGCGTGGGCTATAGATAGTACCGAGCCCATTTTAATTAACTTTGAAAATAATAACTAGTCGCCCAATTTTGCACCCGGGAGTTAGGGTTACATTTCAAATTAGAGAGTTCCAAGAAAACAAATGTTCTTGTTGAACAAATTAAAATATGAATGACAATGTTCTTGTTGAACGAATTAAATTATGAATCTGCAAAACACTTAGAGTACATATAGTTGTGCTTAATCCTGCAAAATGTTGCCCAAGGAAAAACTTATAAAACCAGTATCATTTTCCGAGTGAAAAACAAGTATAGATTTCTTAGGGCATGAAATATAGCATATGTCCTCTTATTAATTAGAAATAAGTGGTTTTCAGCATTTATAGAGAAGAAACAGTGACCTTTAATTGTACAGGTTATATACTTAAGTTCTAAATTGATATTTTCTTATGAAATTAAACCTGATATATATATGCAGCATTCAATATTTCACCCCTAAACAACATTTAATTGTTTTTGGTCAAGTTTTTGAAAGAATTGAATAGCATCTGCGCAATAACCAAGTATGCACTAGTATATATTAATTCAAGTGTGCACTTTGACGAATTCAGAATACAAATTTCGAAGATCAAGACATCTGTTATAACACATTTTGACTTGGTTAAAGCAGTGTGATATATAACTGTCAAGCATTGATCAATCGATAAGTGTATATCGACACAACATGCGTGTGTAATGGTACAATAGACAAGTGTAAATTTTCAATTTCTATAAAAATTATAAAGGATGTTCAAAGAAGTGAGTTCACATATATAGGCAGTAATATTTTTATTTCATATATTGTACACAATATATAATGTTGGCTAGTGCAGATTTATAGCTAGTTATTGGCACTTACGTACCCAAGGCTTGCTGAATTGGTCCGTGCATGCACATTCGGCTTTTTGTTGATCTGAGATAAGTCAGAATTGCGAGGTCCATGCTCCTCGTAATTGGATATAACAAATGCATATGGCACTGCAATATACGGTCTCTTGCTAAAACCATTTGGTTCATCTCCTGCATGTAGCTGAATATATGCAAGATGAAATATTGAATTTGGAGATGCATGTGAGCATTTCTAGATACACACACACACACAAAACACTCTAGTACAATCGTTGTACTGATTTTATTTTGCTTGTTCATACTGATAAATGCTGGTCTGTAAACAGTACCATCATTTTCTTTTGATGAAAGAAAGACAGGACTTACTTTCTTTTGTAATTCCATCTTTTCCTGATGGGCACGATTCATCTTCGTAGAAAGCTCAATGTTCTCATGGCGGACCAGTTGAACCTATGGATATATAATCAATTAATTGTACTATACTTATATAACAATGACCAATGTTGCTTTACCGTAAATTGAAGTACAATATTGGATATCAATTTTTATTTACAACGAATTTTGTATGTGCCGTAAAAACCTCAAATTATTAGACATGACCCTATAAATTATTAAAATGTGTATTTTGGATAAATCTGCAATGACAACCAAAATATCAAGGATTCCTGGTAGCACTATTTGCTTTAGAATCATTTTTTTTTGTATATCCAAAATTATTTCGTTTGGTTCAATGTACCCCTTTACACCTCTCCCCCTTCTTTCCTGTCCTAAATGAATTGTTTCACAAGCAGATTCACATAGTAATATTATGATTATATGACTGATATTTATTAGTCTGTAGACATTTTGTGATAGTATTTTGTATTTGTTACGAACACGTATTTTGAGGTTGTCCAGTGTTAAACATGATATTTTATATTATATAAATATCTATGTGTGATGATTCCATCATAGCTAGAAAAAGTATTTTCCTAAAATTTCAAGCAATTCTTTATTCTTCCACACACCAAACATGCTTAAATACGTAATTAAAGAATTTACTCAAAAAAACTATATAATTAAAGAAGAGTAAAGCAAAATAATGAACTCCATCGTTTGTTTTCTTTCTAGGAAAAAGAACTCGATCATATGTGTTAAAACTTAGCGGTGTGCTTGTATATATATATGTCTGCTGGTGTTTTATGTGTGACAACTGTGTGCATATAGTACCTTGCGATTAAGCTCTTGAATTTCTTCAGTAAAAAGTTGCTCCTGTCAAATCGAATTAAAAAAAATATATATCAATCTGCTGGCACTAGACATTAAAAGAGCGAGAAAACATCATCTCATTATTTTTTAAATTGACCTTTCTTTTTCTAACAGAATTCAGGCTAAATTCCAATTGGTTTTCTATATTTTGTAAATTCTTGATGCTTAATCCCGATAAATCTTCTCCCATCAGCTGCCTGAAATTAAATATTAGAGATGTTAGCAATCTATATCATTATGGTTTTATTATCTGCAAATTGTTTTCATTTTTGTTATACATCAGCATCAACAACAATTAACACAATTTTTTTTTAGCATGAGATGAGGACCGGACACCTTAGTCTAGTCATCTCGAATGGCCAGCACTTTGTTTCAAATCTTCGAACTCATACACAGGGGGAAATACTACCTTAGTAAATCGTATTAGGTGTGGTTCAACATAATTGTTTAATTATTTCTGTTGATATCATATTTTTTTGTTTCCTTGTTTTAATTATTTTTGAGTGGGTCTATGGTACTATGCATATTACGGTTGATCCGTAATATGGGCTAATATTTTCATTTTGAAAATTATAATAGTCGATCCGAACCGTTCAACATAATCCTCATATGAATATCTACTTGCAAACTGAATTTTATATTTTTTAGAATTTTTTTATTATTTTTTAAGATAGGTAGAAAATCACTTGATCTGCAAATTCTGAACCATCTAAAAACAGTGATTCTCTACCTATCTTAAAAATAGTAAAAAAAATATAAAATTTAGTCTACAAATACATATTCATATGATAATCATTTTTTGCGGTTCGTGATATGCATAGTACCATAGACTCACTCATTATTTTTTATTGTGAATTGATATCATAACCTTTGGAATGATACTTCCCCACAAAATTAATTATGGCAAGTGAATGGACCATACAGTTGTTTGTGAAAACAAAAAGTAATAAGGCCATATATTTTGTATATACATGAACATACAGTTTCCACTTGTTTCTTCTTTATTGCTAA
>CAXKVW010001207.1:0-33439 GCA_964058825.1 Carex arenaria | reverse complement strand
AAACTCCTTGCCAAATTCAAGTATTTCTTGGTATTTCCCTGCTTGTGCTATTTTTCCCTCTTTCATTACCTTTAAAGAAAAATTAAAACTGGTCAGTGCACATTGAAAGGAATGTGACAAAGAAGGAAAATAGAACCAAAAACTTACCAAGATGAGATCAGCAGCTGGCAGGAACTCGACTTGGTGTGTGACATAAATCACGGTCTTAGACGCTAGAAGCCTCAATAAGCATTCCTATAAAAGTATATATTAGTTTAGTTCAAAGAACAGTTATAAATGAAGAAGAAACCCAACCAAAAGTTGCCCTCAACCAACCCCTTTAGCATTCTACACTGATGATTTGTGTACTGTTCAGCTTATTGCTGGGTCAGCTTTTCAAATTCTTGCAAATACAAACTAGAAAAAAAAAAGGAAATTCAACTAAAAATATTACCTTAAAGAGGTGTGACCCAGTATGTGCATCGACAGCACTAAAGGGATCATCGAAAAGGAAAATATCAGCATCCTGATACAATACCCGACCTATCTGGATTCTTTGTTTCTGGCCGCCACTTAAATTAATCCCTCTCTCTCCAATCATCGTCTGATCTCCATGTGGCAAAATCTCCAAATCCTTCTTCAAGCTACATGCCTCAAGCACCTTATCATATCTTTCCCTATCCATTTCTGTACCAAACAAAATATTGTCCTGAATCTTACCACTCTGTATCCATGGCGACTGGCTAATGTATGCAATTGAACCACACAACTTCACCTCCCCAGATAACTTTGGCATTTCGCCGAGTATGCATGAAAGAAAACTCGACTTACCCGACCCCACTGTACCACACACTGCAACCCTCATGCCTTGCATTGCCCTAAAGTTCAAATCTTTTAATGTTGGTTCCTCACTCCCCGAATCCCATGAAAATGTACCACTCTGAACTTCAACTGCCACATTAGTACTCCCTTTGGGAGCTCTATGTACCACATTATCTGGCAAATCTTCTAAACACAAGAATGAGCTTATCCGATTTAAGGAAACTTTAGTTTGAATTATTAAGGAAACAGTGTCAGGAAGGTTGTATATCGGCTCTTGCAACACCCTAAATGTAGCCAAGGCCAAAAGCACCTTACCCCTAGAAAGCGGTATACCTAAAAGAATGCACGTACCGAAAGTGATGACGGCCACAAAAGTCGGTGTTCCCCAGAAGAGAAACGTGACACCAGCATTAGCGTACACGAATTTTTTGATCCAGCTAGCCTCATTTTTCCTTTGATTGATAATTTTTTGAAGAAATTTCATCTCCCAACCCTGGAGTTTTAGAATTCTCATGTTGCGCAGTACTTCTGACATAGCCTTCATGCGGACGTCTTTAGCCTCCATCATTTTCTCTTGAAATTTCTCTTGCGTACGGCTGAGTGGTAAATTGGCCAGCATTATCACAATTGTTGCAGCTAGGGCTGATACCGAGGCGAGACCGACACAGGAGTACAGTATGATCAAAGCAAGGGAGATTTGTATCGGTACCAACCAGAGGTCATGCATGTACCAGCTGAAGACGCTGACTCGGTCGGTATCTACACTCATTATGTTTATCATCTCACCACTGGTACAGCTCTGTCTCGACTGGCTGGAGAGAGTGAGCCCCTTTTGATATATCGTACCAACGAGAGCCGCTCGTACCCGTACCCCAGCTTGTTGCAACCGAAAGTACCAATGCCTCATGGAGAGTCATTCAAAAAATTTTCCAACGATAAATGCCAGTACCAACAAGTAACCTTTTTTTGGATCTCGTTGGGTACCATTTAGGTATTGCACAAGGTAATCAATTAGGTACGGCCCAACATAGGCCGAGAGATTGTACACCAATGCATAGATAGCTGTTAAAAAAACTTGGTCCCAACATGTGAAAACCAAAGCTTTTGCGAGTTTAAAGGGTGTCACTCTACCATTAGCACCAATTTGTGATTCTAGCTTGGTTTTGAGGATAAGTAAGACCCCATTGATTGAATCGCTCTCATCTACCATTGGAATATCTTCAAGGTCCAATGTTTTTTTGTGGCCAACAGAGAGCAAGGGACCAATCCATGAGAAAGTAAAAATGCTAAAGAACCCAGCATTGGTGAACAGAGAGGAATTTTTGGAATCACTGCTGGTACTGTTACCAGTGCCAATGCTGTTACAAGAACCATTTAGGAGGGGTTCCTGGAGAAGGGAATCATCACCTTCATTTCTTGGCTTACCAAAGAAACCAGCATAGCTAAGCAACAGACCAGCTAAAACTGACCCAAAATCAAAGACCCACAAATGTGAGTCGACAGTTACCTGATTTTGTAATGAGAGGAGATGTAGAACAAGAGAATAAAGAGAAATTATTAGGAAGACAGCGAACCATACTCTAAGTAAAACAGGAAACTTACTTTCTCTCAATATTCCAAATTCAAATTGCATGTAGCAGAAGAAAAGAAACCAAGAAATGGTTCGGACGCCTAAATCCAATTGAATTAGGAAACCTGAATAGGAAAAGAAGTAACTGAAAACAGAGAAGAAAAGATAGAAGAAACCAAGACTGAGAGAGCTTAGATGGGTCAGTTTGTAATACAAGAAATTGTTGTTCTCTACTTTCTCCTTGGACCTACCCTCCATGCACCATGTAGAAAGCCAAACTATAGAGAGAAAGAGGAAGAGAGCTACATGGCATGAAACAGAGTAGTAGTAGAAATCTTCGGGTTGTAACAAGAACCCAAAATCAATGGAGTGGTGAATAGCCATTATTTATTAAGAGGAGAGGAGAGGAAGAGGTAGAGGTACAGAGCTCAGACCTCTTTTCTGTGCTTAATTCCTGCTTTTTCTATGTGGGGGTTTATATATGCGTAGCGAGCACATGTTTTTTTTTTAAGGTTAGTTGGCTAGGGGTGTCAATGGGTATGATACGGGTAGGGTGGAAGCATTTTCATATCCATACCCACTAAGAGTTGACCTTACCCATATCCTATCCTTACCCATTAAGAATTTGTCTTACCCTACTCTACCCATACCCGTTAAGATTAGTGGGTCACGAAACGGTAGCGGGTGAATAACGAATAATACTAATATAATGGTTTTATTATTTTTATAAATATACTATCATTACTTATCATGTCATACATATGCAATCACAATTATAAATATAAAATTCAAAATATAAATATGCAATCAACTCTAACTAATATTTTTTATAAAGAAAAAAAAAAAATACAAATATCTCTTCTAACAAATTTAAAATTCAATTTGTTAATTAAATAATAAAACATTCAAATAAAAAAGTAATATGTTTAATATAATATTCATCTTACAACAAAATACATATATTTGCTCATGGATTAACGTTGTGTGAGGTGCCTTTTTTCTGTGTCATCGTCCGCCCTCGAAGCATCGCTGCTTTTAGGGGTGTTCATCGGTTCGGTTCGGTTGAAACCGAACCAAACTAAGCAAACCAAAGTTTTATTCCGGTTTCAAAAACAGAACCGAACTGAACCGTTTTAGCCTATCAACCGAACTGAACCGAACCAAAGTTTACTTCGGTTTGTTCGGTTTAAACCGAAGTAAATTAAAAAAAAAAAATTGAAGCAATTGACTTGAAGAACAAAGCGAAATAGTGAAGTAATGAACTATCCAGCATAAATAATAAAACAAAACAACCAATATGAATAACAAAGCAATCAATGTGAAACATAAAAGACAGAATGGATCGCAAAAAAAAACACAGTAATTACACCATACCAGTAACAAATTTCAAATATGAATAATAAAGTTAACAAGATGAATAACAAAGCAATTAATGTGAAATGTAGAAGTAATTGAAGTTTCTACTATAAATAATAAATTGCCGGTTTGAAGCTTCTGCTAAACTAAAGTAGGGTGTTTCCTGTCAAGTAGTTTGCATCTTTCTCGAACAACTGAGACTTCAGTCCTGATGATAGAAAGGGCTTGAACTTTCAAACCTAATTTCAATTCTTGCGAAACTTTCAAACCTAATTTCAACTTGCAAAGAGTGGAAACCAATTATTGTTCAAAGAATTAAGGAAATCAGAAAACTCAGACAGCGAGAGAAAGAAAGAGGAACCTCAGAAAATTGTTTCAGCTTTCAAACGGAGAGATTCAGATTAAAGAGAGACTGGGAGAGAAAAGGCATAACCGTACCTAGGGTTATCAGACATCGTGCTGCCGTGTAAGAGAATTCGGCGATTTGATGTCGAGGACCAGAGGTGGGTATGGGTGAAGGCGTGAAGCCGTATGACGTTGCGAGGTGCGACAGGACAGGAGGACAGGAGGGTTGGTGGGCGTCGCGCGTGCGTGAAGCCTTAACCTAGTCGGCTACTAGTCATGCGTGCTGAGTGTGACAAGAAGAGAACTGGAGAAGTCAGTGACTCGGTTGGGTATTTGGTTTGGTTCAATTCAACCACGTACTCGATATGTATAGGGTATTAAAAAATGAAGTGGATCATAATTCGGTCGGTTCAGTACAAACGGTTTTGAAAACTTTCAAACCGAACTGAACCAAAGTATTAAATCGGTTCTAAAAAATGAACCGAACCGAACCAATAAACCGAAAAAACCGAACCATTTAGTCCAATTTAATTCGGTTCGGTTCAAAACCGATTAAACCGGACCCAATGAACACCCCTAGCTGCTTTCCTTGTTCCGGTATGGTATGTGGCATTGGAGAAAGACGTTGTTCCGAGAGGAAAGAAAGAAAAGAGGAACTTCGTGGTTCACCCTCGCACGTAATATCCGTACGAGAGAGTTTATTGATTGTGGGAACGTTGAATCTTCCGGCGGGCGCAAGCCCCCGCCGTTAATTACCCCGAGATTTATGTCTCTCGAGCACCTCCTCATTCCAAGATTTAGAGCCGCTGAACGTAATTAAGAGTGGGGTGTATTTATGTCGTGAACTTTTCTGTGTGTGCATATAAATGCGATGCAAGGATACAACTTAGGTTTCCTATCCCTAACTTGATCGGTGCATTGGTGTTTTCAGTATAAACTGAGGATCGTGGATTGGCTTCCTTGTTCGATCCTTTGTGTGTGTATGTGTTGGTGCATATAAATGCGATGCAAGGATGTAACTTAGGTTTCCTATCCCTAACTTGGCCTATGCATTAGTGTTGTCAGTATAAACTGAGGATCGTGGATTGGTTCCTTGTTCGATCTTTTGTGTGTGCATCTAGAGTCTGAATATGAAGCGCGGTGCCAATTCAGGTAGTCCAGATGTTGTGTGCACAATAGGACTCAGAGCGTACGATGCGGTGCCAGCTCTTACCGCCTACAAGTATGGTATGGTGCACGATAGGTCTCAGAGCGTACGACGCGGTGCCAGCTCCTACATCCTAGATTTGCATATAAATGCGATGTTTTCAGTATAAACTGAGGATCGTGGATTGGTTCCTTGCTCGATCCTTGGAGAGTGTGTATGCATATAAATGCGGTGTTTCAGTATAGATTGGGATCGTGGATTGATTCCTTGCTCGATCCTTGGAGAGTATGTGCATATGAATGCATTGGAGTGTGTTTGGATATGTTATATGAAATATGAGTATAGGTTCGGTATGTTTCGATTGTTGTGTTTGGGACTTTGGTAAATTTTATATTGGTTCTCGAATTGAGGTAAATTGGATTTTGGGGTTTGGTTTTGAGGGCTTTAGAGATTGAGTTTGGATGATTAAAGTTTGACTTGGAATTGTCTGGAATTGGTTTGAATTGCTTTGGAGTTGTTTGAAATTGATTTGAGTTGATTTGGATTTGTTTAGAATTGATTTGAATTGATTTGGATTTGTTTGGAATTGATTTGAATTGATTTGGAGTTGTTTGCAATTGATTTGAGTTGATTTGGATTTGTTTGGAATTGATTTGAATTGATTTGGGTTTCCTCCTTTGAATGGTTTCAATTTCAGTCGTTCAGGCATGAGACATGGATAATTGGGTTTCTTGACTTTGCAAAGAAGTTAGCAAAGGGTTCATAGGAATTGAGTTTGGTTTGCTCGCGGTTACAACCTTCATCTTGTTCTTTGAAGGGTGTGCATCGATATCGGTGCTGGCATGGTTTCGATTAGCATTATGATTATCTCAGAATTGGAATATGACATGAATTGCCTTTAATTGAGTATTATGGAGGCTTAGGAATTGACATGGGACATGATATAAGTCAACTTTTATTTTTATAAAAAAAACTATGATTTTAACATTTATGTACATATTTCTGATTTTTTATTTTTAATTTGGAATTTCTTTAAAAGACATTTGCATATTTTTGTATTTTTTATCAAAATATAAGTAATCATGAGTCATTAGATGCAATTTTATATTTTTCTGAGATTTATTCATATTTTTAACATTTTCATTCTATACAGAGGGGCCTGATTGTCAAAATAGTGACATAATTTTCTACTTATTTTTGAATTAATTCAAGAATTTATTCTGGATAGCATACAAACTGGATTTGGATAAATTTGATATCTATGATTATTGGCAGAGAGTGTAGTTTATGAATATATTTTTTGTTCTGGATTTCAATATTATTTAAAGCATAAAAAAGGTCAGATAGTTGACAGGGGTCAGATTCCAGCAACAGTGCACATGCAGTTTTTATATTTTTATGAAATATGAACTTTGGAAAATTATATAAAATGCAAGAAAAATCCTATAAATGGAAAATTTGTTTTGAATGAGCATGTTTTGAAGTCCTTTATGTGACTGTGAACTTAGATTTTTGATTTGGTCCTTGTACTATCTAATATTCGCAGATTTGTTCACAGGGGTCAATGCTGTCAATATATATGCATATGAAACTTTGAAATTTTATAAATGATGCTATACAGATCCAAATGATGCAAATTTATAGTCTATTTTGGGTGTTTTTGAATGATCTATATGATGATATGCTTATCTTTACTGTCAGGTATGCAGAAAATAAAGAAATATGCAGAATAGTGCTGATGGCCATGTATATGCACAGTGCAGAAAGCTGAAAATCCCAAAAAGTCCAACTTCAAAAATTCATAGAAAATAGTAGAAAAATCAGAAATATGGAAAATTTGAGTCTAAACTGATTGTCTTGGAACTCCCTACCTATCTGTGTTTTTAGATTTCTGGTTTGGGTGACAGATCAGTCTGCACTAACTGATATGTGACAGCATGTCATTTTGGGCATTTTGGTACCACTATAGCACATATTGCTATTTCTTTGAACATGGGACTGGTACAAGCTTGGCTTTGACTGAGTTATGATATGAGTAAGCTTATGGACAGCATTTGGGCATGGCTTTGGCGTGGGGACATGGTTTCTTTATATTTACACATGGTATATGCATACAAGTCCTTGAATTTGCATATTTTCTTCATCACAAGGTAATCATCAAGCATCAAGTCATGGAGCATGCATAGCTCTGTATCCTTTGCTCTATACCTTGACATTATGCAATTTGGTCCTTGAAAAGTCAACATATACTGAAGAGATACAACAAAGATGACAAGGTGTATAGGAAGATGTAGTTAAACATCAATTCCTAGCACCTCATCTCCTTTATATTCTCTCTCCAGTGCATAAGTCCAGATCTATATATATAAGTGCACGTTTTTTATTTTAAACCTCATATCAAAGCTTGTATAAAAAGATTCTAATCAATGAAAGGATGTAGTTAAACATCAACTTTCATAATTATTTCTTATTATACTCTTTTATATGAGGTCATTACTTTTAATCTTTGTTTATATTTTCTTTTACTGTGTGCTTTGCTATGCTTGACAAAAAGAAAAAAAAGAAGAAGAAGAAATAGGAAAAGGTTAAGACAGGAATCAAAGAGACACGTATATGTACAAATGCTATATTTTTTTAGACTCATCGGCTTGAACTATGCCTCATCCTTTTATTACTTCGGTTTTCAACACTTAGTTCATATATTAGCACTAAGGTCTTGAACCTTCTTTAATGTAGCAGGAAAAGGAAAGAAGAAAAGAGCATCAAGAGTCATGAGATCAAAGAAATAAGAAAATGAAAAGAAGAGAACAGAAAAATAAAAGAAGAACACAACATTTCATGTAAATAAGCTCCAAGTAAGAACATCATTTCATTGATCCATTGCGTTACATCAAGACCTTGTCTTTACATTGCAAGAAGATAAATTTCCACCTATTCTATTGAGAAGATATCAGGGTTTTGAGCTTTGCTTTTGGCTTTGGATTGGTTTGAGGTTGTGGTTTGTGTATTGGAGCTGTTGGGAAGAAGGTAGGTTGTGTTGTTTTTCGGCTAGGGTTTGGTTTCTGTGATTTTGGAGAAGAAAGGTTATTGTGTTTTAGAGAAGAAGGATGTGTAGGGTTGTATTGTGTATGAGGCGTTGTGTAGGTTTAGGGTTGTGTGTATGTGTTGGTTCTGTGGGTCTTTTGATTTGGGGTGTATTTATAGCAGAATTTTAGGGTTTAGAGGTTGTGGGTAGCAGGGGTATGGATCAGTGCGCTGGCATCATCCTGAGCGTTGTTTGCATCCAATGGTTATTTTTGAATTAACGGGTGGGCACAGAGCATCTTCAGCAGAGCCCTCACGCTGTCCTTGCCATTTCTGTTATTTCCTGCGTTGAGCTGTTGGGAGAGAGATTCCTTTATATTTCGTGGACTTGGTGTTTCGTAGACCGCGCTCAAGTCAATTGAAGGTCTTCTCTAAACCGAGTCTAGGAATGCCAATGAGTGTGGGAGCTGTTGCCCGTTGTGATGAAAGTGACTCATTCCTTCAGCTAGTTCGGCCCAGATGCTTGATTTTATTTCAGCGAGGCCCATTTATTTTGCTCCTCTTTAGCCGATCAGCAATTAAGCCTAAAGTCACCCTTCAGTTTAATTTGGGCCCTTCGATTTTGTCTGGATCCGAGTTGCTTGGTGCTGAATTCTCAATTCTCTTTCTTTGTTCAATTATTTTATGAGAATTTCACCAATCCGAATGGTTTGTGCTTCTTTAGAAACCATGTCACGTGTTGCCTTCTTAATTTATCCCTTTAATTGAAGTCTCATCTTTTCATTTATATTTTTTATTATGACTAAACTCCAATGTTAAAAGTCCCCAAATTTGTGCACCCAATAACATCTCCACACATTTTTATTGTTCATCATGCTACTTTTGTATTTTTTAGCTCGTCTCTTTCACCAAAATTCGTGATTTTAGGCGCATATTTTATCTCAACTTTTCAGGGTACAACAAATGCCCCCCACCAGGACAGGTCGTGAACAGTTGGATTGAACGACGTGGCCTGGTGCCCCCAGGTATATCCTGTAGAAATTTCATGGTATCCTTTGACCTATTTCGACCATTGTGTATATGCTATGGTGCAGGTACTTGAATTTTGCTTTGACATGGATTTTTGAAGACTATCTAGTCATCTGCAGCCAGTGTGCATGTGTGATTGTAATTGTATGAAATTCGATATGGCTTTGATGCGATCTATGAAGATCTGGATGACCTATCAAGGTCTGGCATGGGTATGAGGTGATCTATTGAGATTTGAGTAAGATGTGATCTATGAAGATCTGAGATTGGGTAAGAGGCGATCTATTGAGATCTTGGTATGGGTTAAAGATGATCTATTGAGATCTGGTTGAAAAGTGATCTTTGAGGATCTGGATTTGGGTTAGTGGTGATCTATTGAGATCTGGGTAAGAGGTGATCTATGAAGATCTGGATTTGGGTTAGTGGTGATCTATTGAGATCTAGATAAGAGGCGATCTATGAAGATTTGGTATGAGTCAGAAGTGATCTATTGAGATCTTGGTGACCTATCAAGGTCTGGTGTGTGAATGAAGCGACCTATGGAGGTCTGAATGACCTATCAAGGTCTGGTATGGGTATAGGGTGACCTATAAAGGTCTAGGTGTGAGTTTGGTATGGAGCAACCTAGCAAGGTCTGGGTGTTGGTATAAGGCGACCTATCGAGGTCTGAGTATCGGTATGAAGTGACCTATCGAGGTCGGAGTATCGGTATGAAGCGACCTATCGAGGTCTGAGTATGGTTTTTAGTTTGATCTGTCATCCACGCAGCTTTAGGGTATGAACCTCCTTCCAGTGGCATGGGCCTTCCCTCGTGCTATTTGAATTCCTTTGATTGATTGATGTGGTTGTGAATCCTGCAATCAAAACACTCGAAATCTCGGTATTATCTTGGTCACAATTTTCTTATTTTGTTTTTGTTTTTGTTTTTGTTTTTGTTTTTTTTTTGTCAATTTTGTATTTACCATATTTTTATGTTTGAATCCTTTATTTTGTTTTCAAGCAAATTTAGCATCAGAAATTTGTCAAAGATGTTCAAAGAAATGAATTTTATCATGAAAGTTGGATATAACTTGTAAAAGTTTTCAGATAATAATTAGAGTTTATTTTGAAGAATTTCTATTCATTCCCACGAAATATTTTACTCAATGTCCCTTGAATAAAGCAGTCAGATGATATGCTTTTATAATTTTCTTTGGATTAAAGGTGTCAAAATTTATCATTTTCTTTATATATTAATGTTCAGGAAATTGTTCAATTTTATAAACAAAACAAGACTCTTCCCTACTCATCATAGTATTACCACGTAGAATAGGGTGCTTTGCATACTCATGACTCAGAACCTTTTCATTGCACGGATACAAACATGGGGTTATGCGTCACGAATGTACCCAGGAACTTTTTCAGGCCTAAACCAGCGGAGTAGTATGTCAAGTAGGTATATTTTTTTGTTGTTGTTTTTTTTTATTGTGTTTTTTTTGTTTTCTCTTTTTTTATTCTCCTTTTTTTTTTTTATCAAGATTATTGCATCAATTATTTTGCTGTGTTACGACATTAAATCATTTTCCTGAGATTATATATAAACAGAAAGACATATCCTAAGACCTTTAGCCTTAAGAAATTTGCAAAACTCATCAAGTGAGAGATTTACTCAGGGGACATCTTTCATTTATTATGGGGTTAGTTGAAACTGTTCAGAATATCACAAAGTATTTTTTGAAAAATTTTCAGAGTTTGCCTAAATTTCATTTTAAATTGCATTTCCAAAAACAACTTGTACAATTTTTCATTTGCGGATTGCTTTATTTTATTTTCTCAGATTCAATTTCTCATCATTTTTTTTAAAGTGCCATAAAGTGAAACAAAGAATTCAAAAGGGGATAAAGAATGGAGTAATACTCACAAATTTATTTCGCTGTCCAACAAGTTCCATTGGAACTGATTACCGCAAATGCCTTCCCCTTTCTCCTTTATGTGTTTTGAGTGTTCGTTTGCAAGGATGGATTCATTCCTCTTGCGCCTTCTCGGACTACTTATGCAGTATCGATCCTTAGGCAGTGGTGTTGTCAGAAATACAACAATCCATTTTGGTTTTAAAAATTTGTGTTTTTGAAAATTTGTGCCTTCAGAATTGAAATAGTCTTGCGACCGCTTTCATTTTTTCTTTTGATTTTATTTGAGACATCATCATTAGGCACCTCATTGTTTAAGGGACAATGAAGAAACCCTGCATATCCTTTCTTCAAAACCGGGAGGAGAGGCAAAACCGGTGATAGTTGTTTTAAAGGGCACAACACCAAAGCCCACTCTTGTTCAAAGTACAAGAAGTAAAAATTGCTTATCCCTTTATTACTGGATGGATAAGCGTACCAGTATCAATTGTTTGCGGCACAAGTTGACAAAGCCATTTTGTGTATTTTGGGTATTGGTTTCGGTATGAGCCCACTGTATTTGTAGAGTTTTGAGTTTATTAACGGGATTTTATTCCTTTTTGGATTTTTTTTATTTTATGGACCCTTATTGTGGATTTTTTTTTTTTAGATTTATTTGTGGGTCTTTATTTAGCCATATATTTTTTTTCTTTTTTTGTTTCAATTCTTTTTTTTTTTTCTTCTTTTTTTGTTTCTTTTTTCTTTTCTTTTTTTTTTTGTTTCTTTTTTTTTTTTTTTTTTTTTTTTTTAATCCAAGTTTAAGGACTTTAGTTATGGGTCCATTTTGTGGATGAGGAAAGATATATATATTTTTGTGGTTTTGTACTCGAGTTTAAGGACTTCAGTATATGGGTCCTTTTTGTGGATATTTTTTGTTTGGTTATGGGTTTGGTATCATTTTTAGTTGTGAGCCGATGGGGCTACATTAAGGTTTTTGGGGTTTTTAATGCGAGGCTGGGTTTTGACGAGCGCTGTCGGAGAGCTGCAACTCGTTAAAGTCCCACCAATTTTCTATGACATAACCCGACATTCTATGGCATCAAGATTTGCGGCTTGATCAGGGAGTTTGATCTCAGGCAGCTCAAGTATGTTTTGAATTGCTAGCTTGAAGATTTTCGCCACCTTCTCCTTTTTGAAAGAGTAAGGTTTACTTTTCTGCTCCGCTAGCATCAGTAAGGGGCGGGCATTAGGGTTGCCCCCTGTGTATGGCCTGGCATAAGGCTGAGCTTGATTGACTATGGTGATTTTCTCTCCTTCTGGCTCAAGTTCTTGTAAAGAGATCCTTCTTTTTTTGTTGGAGGGATCCTGGGCACGGATTATCATGCCCCCAATCTTTTTGTGGAGAGGGGTTTGGTATATTCTCAACTTTGTCGGAGGTGTCGGTGTGTTGGAGCATGGGCACAAAATCCGAGCAAGGTTGGGATGGAGAGAGGAGTTGACATCGTCTCGGAGAACACCACTGCCTTTTTTTTTTTTTTTTTCTCAATAGGGAAGTTGTCTATCATGAGGTGGTTGAATGATTCAGCGGAGAGGTAACCATCAATGCCTGCAATAGACAAAACTTCTCAGATCATTAGTATGTATTTCAGACACGTGAGGGGAAGATTGTTTTATTGGAACCTTATCGGTATACTCCAATGAAAACAATCTTCACCACTTCGAGTGAATTGTGAGAGTGGAAGATTATTTTATTGGAACCTTGTCGGTATAGTCCAATAAACACAATCTTCACACCTTTGGGCGAGGCACAAGAGAAAAAGATTGCTTCATTGGAACCTTGTTGATATCATCCAATTAATATAATCTTCATCTCTTAGAGCGAGTTATGATAGGAGAAGGATTGTTTTATTGGAACCTTTCGGTATAGTCCAATAAATACAATCTTCACTCATTCGAGCGAGAGATGAGAGGGAAAGATTGTTTTATTGGAACCTTGTTGGTATAGTCCAATAAACACAATCTCCACCCCTTTAAGTGTGTTATGAGAGGGAAAGATTGTTTTGTTGGGACCTAGTTGGTATAATCCAACAAACACAATCTTCACCCGTTCGAGGGAAGTATGAGAGGGAAATGTTGTTTTATTGGAACCTTGTTGGTATAGACCAATAAATACAATTTTCACCCCTTTGAGTGAGTACAAAGTTCGTTCAGCAAATCGGCGTCGATCTCAAATATGGGAGGAGAAGAATGTCCCACTGGGCGTGCCAAAACCTGTGAGGTGCCTTTTTTCTGTGTCATCGTCCGCCCTCGAAGCATCGCTGCTTTCCTTGTTCCGGTATGGTATGTGGCATTGGAGAAAGGCGTTGTTCCGAGAGGAAAGAAAGAAAAGAGGAACTTCGTGGTTCACCCTCGCACGTAATATCCGTACGAGAGAGTTTATTGATTGTGGGAACGTTGAATCTTCCGGCGGGCGCAAGCCCCCGCCGTTAATTACCCCGAGATTTATGTCTCTCGAGCACCTCCTCATTCCAAGATTTAGAGACGCTGAACGTAATTAAGAGTGGGGTGTATTTATGTCGTAAACTTTTCTGTGTGTGCATATAAATGCGATGCAAGGATACAACTTAGGTTTCCTATCCCTAACTTGATCGGTGCATTGGTGTTTTCAGTATAAACTGAGGATCGTGGATTGGCTTCCTTGTTCGATCCTTTGTGTGTGTATGTGTTGGTGCATATAAATGCGATGCAAGGATGTAACTTAGGTTTCCTATCCCTAACTTGGCCTATGCATTAGTGTTGTCAGTATAAACTGAGGATCGTGGATTGGTTCCTTGTTCGATCTTTTGTGTGTGCATCTAGAGTCTGAATATGAAGCGCGGTGCCAATTCAGGTAGTCCAGATGTTGTGTGCACAATAGGACTCAGAGCGTACGATGCGGTGCCAGCTCTTACCGCCTACAAGTATGGTATGGTGCACGATAGGTCTCAGAGCGTACGACGCGGTGCCAGCTCCTACATCCTAGATTTGCATATAAATGCGATGTTTTCAGTATAAACTGAGGATCGTGGATTGGTTCCTTGCTCGATCCTTGGAGAGTGTGTATGCATATAAATGCGGTGTTTCAGTATAGATTGGGATCGTGGATTGATTCCTTGCTCGATCCTTGGAGAGTATGTGCATATGAATGCATTGGAGTGTGTTTGGATATGTTATATGAAATATGAGTATAGGTTCGGTATGTTTCGATTGTTGTGTTTGGGACTTTGGTAAATTTTATATTGGTTCTCGAATTGAGGTAAATTGGATTTTGGGGTTTGGTTTTGAGGGCTTTAGAGATTGAGTTTGGATGATTAAAGTTTGACTTGGAATTGTCTGGAATTGGTTTGAATTGCTTTGGAGTTGTTTGAAATTGATTTGAGTTGATTTGGATTTGTTTAGAATTGATTTGAATTGATTTGGATTTGTTTGGAATTGATTTGAATTGATTTGGAGTTGTTTGCAATTGATTTGAGTTGATTTGGATTTGTTTGGAATTGATTTGAATTGATTTGGGTTTCCTCCTTTGAATGGTTTCAATTTCAGTCGTTCAGGCATGAGACATGGATAATTGGGTTTCTTGACTTTGCAAAGAAGTTAGCAAAGGGTTCATAGGAATTGAGTTTGGTTTGCTCGCGGTTACAACCTTCATCTTGTTCTTTGAAGGGTGTGCATCGATATCGGTGCTGGCATGGTTTCGATTAGCATTATGATTATCTCAGAATTGGAATATGACATGAATTGCCTTTAATTGAGTATTATGGAGGCTTAGGAATTGACATGGGACATGATATAAGTCAACTTTTATTTTTATAAAAAAAACTATGATTTTAACATTTATGTACATATTTCTGATTTTTTATTTTTAATTTGGAATTTCTTTAAAAGACATTTGCATATTTTTGTATTTTTTATCAAAATATAAGTAATCATGAGTCATTAGATGCAATTTTATATTTTTCTGAGATTTATTCATATTTTTAACATTTTCATTCTATACAGAGGGGCCTGATTGTCAAAATAGTGACATAATTTTCTACTTATTTTTGAATTAATTCAAGAATTTATTCTGGATAGCATACAAACTGGATTTGGATAAATTTGATATCTATGATTATTGGCAGAGAGTGTAGTTTATGAATATATTTTTTGTTCTGGATTTCAATATTATTTAAAGCATAAAAAAGGTCAGATAGTTGACAGGGGTCAGATTCCAGCAACAGTGCACATGCAGTTTTTATATTTTTATGAAATATGAACTTTGGAAAATTATATAAAATGCAAGAAAAATCCTATAAATGGAAAATTTGTTTTGAATGAGCATGTTTTGAAGTCCTTTATGTGACTGTGAACTTAGATTTTTGATTTGGTCCTTGTACTATCTAATATTCGCAGATTTGTTCACAGGGGTCAATGCTGTCAATATATATGCATATGAAACTTTGAAATTTTATAAATGATGCTATACAGATCCAAATGATGCAAATTTATAGTCTATTTTGGGTGTTTTTGAATGATCTATATGATGATATGCTTATCTTTACTGTCAGGTATGCAGAAAATAAAGAAATATGCAGAATAGTGCTGATGGCCATGTATATGCACAGTGCAGAAAGCTGAAAATCCCAAAAAGTCCAACTTCAAAAATTCATAGAAAATAGTAGAAAAATCAGAAATATGGAAAATTTGAGTCTAAACTGATTGTCTTGGAACTCCCTACCTATCTGTGTTTTTAGATTTCTGGTTTGGGTGACAGATCAGTCTGCACTAACTGATATGTGACAGCATGTCATTTTGGGCATTTTGGTACCACTATAGCACATATTGCTATTTCTTTGAACATGGGACTGGTACAAGCTTGGCTTTGACTGAGTTATGATATGAGTAAGCTTATGGACAGCATTTGGGCATGGCTTTGGCGTGGGGACATGGTTTCTTTATATTTACACATGGTATATGCATACAAGTCCTTGAATTTGCATATTTTCTTCATCACAAGGTAATCATCAAGCATCAAGTCATGGAGCATGCATAGCTCTGTATCCTTTGCTCTATACCTTGACATTATGCAATTTGGTCCTTGAAAAGTCAACATATACTGAAGAGATACAACAAAGATGACAAGGTGTATAGGAAGATGTAGTTAAACATCAATTCCTAGCACCTCATCTCCTTTATATTCTCTCTCCAGTGCATAAGTCCAGATCTATATATATAAGTGCACGTTTTTTATTTTAAACCTCATATCAAAGCTTGTATAAAAAGATTCTAATCAATGAAAGGATGTAGTTAAACATCAACTTTCATAATTATTTCTTATTATACTCTTTTATATGAGGTCATTACTTTTAATCTTTGTTTATATTTTCTTTTACTGTGTGCTTTGCTATGCTTGACAAAAAGAAAAAAAAGAAGAAGAAGAAATAGGAAAAGGTTAAGACAGGAATCAAAGAGACACGTATATGTACAAATGCTATATTTTTTTAGACTCATCGGCTTGAACTATGCCTCATCCTTTTATTACTTCGGTTTTCAACACTTAGTTCATATATTAGCACTAAGGTCTTGAACCTTCTTTAATGTAGCAGGAAAAGGAAAGAAGAAAAGAGCATCAAGAGTCATGAGATCAAAGAAATAAGAAAATGAAAAGAAGAGAACAGAAAAATAAAAGAAGAACACAACATTTCATGTAAATAAGCTCCAAGTAAGAACATCATTTCATTGATCCATTGCGTTACATCAAGACCTTGTCTTTACATTGCAAGAAGATAAATTTCCACCTATTCTATTGAGAAGATATCAGGGTTTTGAGCTTTGCTTTTGGCTTTGGATTGGTTTGAGGTTGTGGTTTGTGTATTGGAGCTGTTGGGAAGAAGGTAGGTTGTGTTGTTTTTCGGCTAGGGTTTGGTTTCTGTGATTTTGGAGAAGAAAGGTTATTGTGTTTTAGAGAAGAAGGATGTGTAGGGTTGTATTGTGTATGAGGCGTTGTGTAGGTTTAGGGTTGTGTGTATGTGTTGGTTCTGTGGGTCTTTTGATTTGGGGTGTATTTATAGCAGAATTTTAGGGTTTAGAGGTTGTGGGTAGCAGGGGTATGGATCAGTGCGCTGGCATCATCCTGAGCGTTGTTTGCATCCAATGGTTATTTTTGAATTAACGGGTGGGCACAGAGCATCTTCAGCAGAGCCCTCACGCTGTCCTTGCCATTTCTGTTATTTCCTGCGTTGAGCTGTTGGGAGAGAGATTCCTTTATATTTCGTGGACTTGGTGTTTCGTAGACCGCGCTCAAGTCAATTGAAGGTCTTCTCTAAACCGAGTCTAGGAATGCCAATGAGTGTGGGAGCTGTTGCCCGTTGTGATGAAAGTGACTCATTCCTTCAGCTAGTTCGGCCCAGATGCTTGATTTTATTTCAGCGAGGCCCATTTATTTTGCTCCTCTTTAGCCGATCAGCAATTAAGCCTAAAGTCACCCTTCAGTTTAATTTGGGCCCTTCGATTTTGTCTGGATCCGAGTTGCTTGGTGCTGAATTCTCAATTCTCTTTCTTTGTTCAATTATTTTATGAGAATTTCACCAATCCGAATGGTTTGTGCTTCTTTAGAAACCATGTCACGTGTTGCCTTCTTAATTTATCCCTTTAATTGAAGTCTCATCTTTTCATTTATATTTTTTATTATGACTAAACTCCAATGTTAAAAGTCCCCAAATTTGTGCACCCAATAACATCTCCACACATTTTTATTGTTCATCATGCTACTTTTGTATTTTTTAGCTCGTCTCTTTCACCAAAATTCGTGATTTTAGGCGCATATTTTATCTCAACTTTTCAGGGTACAACAAATGCCCCCCACCAGGACAGGTCGTGAACAGTTGGATTGAACGACGTGGCCTGGTGCCCCCAGGTATATCCTGTAGAAATTTCATGGTATCCTTTGACCTATTTCGACCATTGTGTATATGCTATGGTGCAGGTACTTGAATTTTGCTTTGACATGGATTTTTGAAGACTATCTAGTCATCTGCAGCCAGTGTGCATGTGTGATTGTAATTGTATGAAATTCGATATGGCTTTGATGCGATCTATGAAGATCTGGATGACCTATCAAGGTCTGGCATGGGTATGAGGTGATCTATTGAGATTTGAGTAAGATGTGATCTATGAAGATCTGAGATTGGGTAAGAGGCGATCTATTGAGATCTTGGTATGGGTTAAAGATGATCTATTGAGATCTGGTTGAAAAGTGATCTTTGAGGATCTGGATTTGGGTTAGTGGTGATCTATTGAGATCTGGGTAAGAGGTGATCTATGAAGATCTGGATTTGGGTTAGTGGTGATCTATTGAGATCTAGATAAGAGGCGATCTATGAAGATTTGGTATGAGTCAGAAGTGATCTATTGAGATCTTGGTGACCTATCAAGGTCTGGTGTGTGAATG
This sequence comes from Carex arenaria, assembly GCA_964058825.1. NCBI lineage: Eukaryota > Viridiplantae > Streptophyta > Magnoliopsida > Poales > Cyperaceae > Carex > Carex arenaria. Next base: position 14,831 of record CAXKVW010001207.1, on the reverse strand, counting down.
AAGCGACCTATGGAGGTCTGAATGACCTATCAAGGTCTGGTATGGGTATAGGGTGACCTATAAAGGTCTAGGTGTGAGTTTGGTATGGAGCAACCTAGCAAGGTCTGGGTGTTGGTATAAGGCGACCTATCGAGGTCTGAGTATCGGTATGAAGTGACCTATCGAGGTCGGAGTATCGGTATGAAGCGACCTATCGAGGTCTGAGTATGGTTTTTAGTTTGATCTGTCATCCACGCAGCTTTAGGGTATGAACCTCCTTCCAGTGGCATGGGCCTTCCCTCGTGCTATTTGAATTCCTTTGATTGATTGATGTGGTTGTGAATCCTGCAATCAAAACACTCGAAATCTCGGTATTATCTTGGTCACAATTTTCTTATTTTGTTTTTGTTTTTGTTTTTGTTTTTGTTTTTTTTTTGTCAATTTTGTATTTACCATATTTTTATGTTTGAATCCTTTATTTTGTTTTCAAGCAAATTTAGCATCAGAAATTTGTCAAAGATGTTCAAAGAAATGAATTTTATCATGAAAGTTGGATATAACTTGTAAAAGTTTTCAGATAATAATTAGAGTTTATTTTGAAGAATTTCTATTCATTCCCACGAAATATTTTACTCAATGTCCCTTGAATAAAGCAGTCAGATGATATGCTTTTATAATTTTCTTTGGATTAAAGGTGTCAAAATTTATCATTTTCTTTATATATTAATGTTCAGGAAATTGTTCAATTTTATAAACAAAACAAGACTCTTCCCTACTCATCATAGTATTACCACGTAGAATAGGGTGCTTTGCATACTCATGACTCAGAACCTTTTCATTGCACGGATACAAACATGGGGTTATGCGTCACGAATGTACCCAGGAACTTTTTCAGGCCTAAACCAGCGGAGTAGTATGTCAAGTAGGTATATTTTTTTGTTGTTGTTTTTTTTTATTGTGTTTTTTTTGTTTTCTCTTTTTTTATTCTCCTTTTTTTTTTTTATCAAGATTATTGCATCAATTATTTTGCTGTGTTACGACATTAAATCATTTTCCTGAGATTATATATAAACAGAAAGACATATCCTAAGACCTTTAGCCTTAAGAAATTTGCAAAACTCATCAAGTGAGAGATTTACTCAGGGGACATCTTTCATTTATTATGGGGTTAGTTGAAACTGTTCAGAATATCACAAAGTATTTTTTGAAAAATTTTCAGAGTTTGCCTAAATTTCATTTTAAATTGCATTTCCAAAAACAACTTGTACAATTTTTCATTTGCGGATTGCTTTATTTTATTTTCTCAGATTCAATTTCTCATCATTTTTTTTAAAGTGCCATAAAGTGAAACAAAGAATTCAAAAGGGGATAAAGAATGGAGTAATACTCACAAATTTATTTCGCTGTCCAACAAGTTCCATTGGAACTGATTACCGCAAATGCCTTCCCCTTTCTCCTTTATGTGTTTTGAGTGTTCGTTTGCAAGGATGGATTCATTCCTCTTGCGCCTTCTCGGACTACTTATGCAGTATCGATCCTTAGGCAGTGGTGTTGTCAGAAATACAACAATCCATTTTGGTTTTAAAAATTTGTGTTTTTGAAAATTTGTGCCTTCAGAATTGAAATAGTCTTGCGACCGCTTTCATTTTTTCTTTTGATTTTATTTGAGACATCATCATTAGGCACCTCATTGTTTAAGGGACAATGAAGAAACCCTGCATATCCTTTCTTCAAAACCGGGAGGAGAGGCAAAACCGGTGATAGTTGTTTTAAAGGGCACAACACCAAAGCCCACTCTTGTTCAAAGTACAAGAAGTAAAAATTGCTTATCCCTTTATTACTGGATGGATAAGCGTACCAGTATCAATTGTTTGCGGCACAAGTTGACAAAGCCATTTTGTGTATTTTGGGTATTGGTTTCGGTATGAGCCCACTGTATTTGTAGAGTTTTGAGTTTATTAACGGGATTTTATTCCTTTTTGGATTTTTTTTATTTTATGGACCCTTATTGTGGATTTTTTTTTTTTAGATTTATTTGTGGGTCTTTATTTAGCCATATATTTTTTTTCTTTTTTTGTTTCAATTCTTTTTTTTTTTTCTTCTTTTTTTGTTTCTTTTTTCTTTTCTTTTTTTTTTTGTTTCTTTTTTTTTTTTTTTTTTTTTTTTTTAATCCAAGTTTAAGGACTTTAGTTATGGGTCCATTTTGTGGATGAGGAAAGATATATATATTTTTGTGGTTTTGTACTCGAGTTTAAGGACTTCAGTATATGGGTCCTTTTTGTGGATATTTTTTGTTTGGTTATGGGTTTGGTATCATTTTTAGTTGTGAGCCGATGGGGCTACATTAAGGTTTTTGGGGTTTTTAATGCGAGGCTGGGTTTTGACGAGCGCTGTCGGAGAGCTGCAACTCGTTAAAGTCCCACCAATTTTCTATGACATAACCCGACATTCTATGGCATCAAGATTTGCGGCTTGATCAGGGAGTTTGATCTCAGGCAGCTCAAGTATGTTTTGAATTGCTAGCTTGAAGATTTTCGCCACCTTCTCCTTTTTGAAAGAGTAAGGTTTACTTTTCTGCTCCGCTAGCATCAGTAAGGGGCGGGCATTAGGGTTGCCCCCTGTGTATGGCCTGGCATAAGGCTGAGCTTGATTGACTATGGTGATTTTCTCTCCTTCTGGCTCAAGTTCTTGTAAAGAGATCCTTCTTTTTTTGTTGGAGGGATCCTGGGCACGGATTATCATGCCCCCAATCTTTTTGTGGAGAGGGGTTTGGTATATTCTCAACTTTGTCGGAGGTGTCGGTGTGTTGGAGCATGGGCACAAAATCCGAGCAAGGTTGGGATGGAGAGAGGAGTTGACATCGTCTCGGAGAACACCACTGCCTTTTTTTTTTTTTTTTTCTCAATAGGGAAGTTGTCTATCATGAGGTGGTTGAATGATTCAGCGGAGAGGTAACCATCAATGCCTGCAATAGACAAAACTTCTCAGATCATTAGTATGTATTTCAGACACGTGAGGGGAAGATTGTTTTATTGGAACCTTATCGGTATACTCCAATGAAAACAATCTTCACCACTTCGAGTGAATTGTGAGAGTGGAAGATTATTTTATTGGAACCTTGTCGGTATAGTCCAATAAACACAATCTTCACACCTTTGGGCGAGGCACAAGAGAAAAAGATTGCTTCATTGGAACCTTGTTGATATCATCCAATTAATATAATCTTCATCTCTTAGAGCGAGTTATGATAGGAGAAGGATTGTTTTATTGGAACCTTTCGGTATAGTCCAATAAATACAATCTTCACTCATTCGAGCGAGAGATGAGAGGGAAAGATTGTTTTATTGGAACCTTGTTGGTATAGTCCAATAAACACAATCTCCACCCCTTTAAGTGTGTTATGAGAGGGAAAGATTGTTTTGTTGGGACCTAGTTGGTATAATCCAACAAACACAATCTTCACCCGTTCGAGGGAAGTATGAGAGGGAAATGTTGTTTTATTGGAACCTTGTTGGTATAGACCAATAAATACAATTTTCACCCCTTTGAGTGAGTACAAAGTTCGTTCAGCAAATCGGCGTCGATCTCAAATATGGGAGGAGAAGAATGTCCCACTGGGCGTGCCAAAACCTGTGAGGTGCCTTTTTTCTGTGTCATCGTCCGCCCTCGAAGCATCGCTGCTTTCCTTGTTCCGGTATGGTATGTGGCATTGGAGAAAGGCGTTGTTCCGAGAGGAAAGAAAGAAAAGAGGAACTTCGTGGTTCACCCTCGCACGTAATATCCGTACGAGAGAGTTTATTGATTGTGGGAACGTTGAATCTTCCGGCGGGCGCAAGCCCCCGCCGTTAATTACCCCGAGATTTATGTCTCTCGAGCACCTCCTCATTCCAAGATTTAGAGACGCTGAACGTAATTAAGAGTGGGGTGTATTTATGTCGTAAACTTTTCTGTGTGTGCATATAAATGCGATGCAAGGATACAACTTAGGTTTCCTATCCCTAACTTGATCGGTGCATTGGTGTTTTCAGTATAAACTGAGGATCGTGGATTGGCTTCCTTGTTCGATCCTTTGTGTGTGTATGTGTTGGTGCATATAAATGCGATGCAAGGATGTAACTTAGGTTTCCTATCCCTAACTTGGCCTATGCATTAGTGTTGTCAGTATAAACTGAGGATCGTGGATTGGTTCCTTGTTCGATCTTTTGTGTGTGCATCTAGAGTCTGAATATGAAGCGCGGTGCCAATTCAGGTAGTCCAGATGTTGTGTGCACAATAGGACTCAGAGCGTACGATGCGGTGCCAGCTCTTACCGCCTACAAGTATGGTATGGTGCACGATAGGTCTCAGAGCGTACGACGCGGTGCCAGCTCCTACATCCTAGATTTGCATATAAATGCGATGTTTTCAGTATAAACTGAGGATCGTGGATTGGTTCCTTGCTCGATCCTTGGAGAGTGTGTATGCATATAAATGCGGTGTTTCAGTATAGATTGGGATCGTGGATTGATTCCTTGCTCGATCCTTGGAGAGTATGTGCATATGAATGCATTGGAGTGTGTTTGGATATGTTATATGAAATATGAGTATAGGTTCGGTATGTTTCGATTGTTGTGTTTGGGACTTTGGTAAATTTTATATTGGTTCTCGAATTGAGGTAAATTGGATTTTGGGGTTTGGTTTTGAGGGCTTTAGAGATTGAGTTTGGATGATTAAAGTTTGACTTGGAATTGTCTGGAATTGGTTTGAATTGCTTTGGAGTTGTTTGAAATTGATTTGAGTTGATTTGGATTTGTTTAGAATTGATTTGAATTGATTTGGATTTGTTTGGAATTGATTTGAATTGATTTGGAGTTGTTTGCAATTGATTTGAGTTGATTTGGATTTGTTTGGAATTGATTTGAATTGATTTGGGTTTCCTCCTTTGAATGGTTTCAATTTCAGTCGTTCAGGCATGAGACATGGATAATTGGGTTTCTTGACTTTGCAAAGAAGTTAGCAAAGGGTTCATAGGAATTGAGTTTGGTTTGCTCGCGGTTACAACCTTCATCTTGTTCTTTGAAGGGTGTGCATCGATATCGGTGCTGGCATGGTTTCGATTAGCATTATGATTATCTCAGAATTGGAATATGACATGAATTGCCTTTAATTGAGTATTATGGAGGCTTAGGAATTGACATGGGACATGATATAAGTCAACTTTTATTTTTATAAAAAAAACTATGATTTTAACATTTATGTACATATTTCTGATTTTTTATTTTTAATTTGGAATTTCTTTAAAAGACATTTGCATATTTTTGTATTTTTTATCAAAATATAAGTAATCATGAGTCATTAGATGCAATTTTATATTTTTCTGAGATTTATTCATATTTTTAACATTTTCATTCTATACAGAGGGGCCTGATTGTCAAAATAGTGACATAATTTTCTACTTATTTTTGAATTAATTCAAGAATTTATTCTGGATAGCATACAAACTGGATTTGGATAAATTTGATATCTATGATTATTGGCAGAGAGTGTAGTTTATGAATATATTTTTTGTTCTGGATTTCAATATTATTTAAAGCATAAAAAAGGTCAGATAGTTGACAGGGGTCAGATTCCAGCAACAGTGCACATGCAGTTTTTATATTTTTATGAAATATGAACTTTGGAAAATTATATAAAATGCAAGAAAAATCCTATAAATGGAAAATTTGTTTTGAATGAGCATGTTTTGAAGTCCTTTATGTGACTGTGAACTTAGATTTTTGATTTGGTCCTTGTACTATCTAATATTCGCAGATTTGTTCACAGGGGTCAATGCTGTCAATATATATGCATATGAAACTTTGAAATTTTATAAATGATGCTATACAGATCCAAATGATGCAAATTTATAGTCTATTTTGGGTGTTTTTGAATGATCTATATGATGATATGCTTATCTTTACTGTCAGGTATGCAGAAAATAAAGAAATATGCAGAATAGTGCTGATGGCCATGTATATGCACAGTGCAGAAAGCTGAAAATCCCAAAAAGTCCAACTTCAAAAATTCATAGAAAATAGTAGAAAAATCAGAAATATGGAAAATTTGAGTCTAAACTGATTGTCTTGGAACTCCCTACCTATCTGTGTTTTTAGATTTCTGGTTTGGGTGACAGATCAGTCTGCACTAACTGATATGTGACAGCATGTCATTTTGGGCATTTTGGTACCACTATAGCACATATTGCTATTTCTTTGAACATGGGACTGGTACAAGCTTGGCTTTGACTGAGTTATGATATGAGTAAGCTTATGGACAGCATTTGGGCATGGCTTTGGCGTGGGGACATGGTTTCTTTATATTTACACATGGTATATGCATACAAGTCCTTGAATTTGCATATTTTCTTCATCACAAGGTAATCATCAAGCATCAAGTCATGGAGCATGCATAGCTCTGTATCCTTTGCTCTATACCTTGACATTATGCAATTTGGTCCTTGAAAAGTCAACATATACTGAAGAGATACAACAAAGATGACAAGGTGTATAGGAAGATGTAGTTAAACATCAATTCCTAGCACCTCATCTCCTTTATATTCTCTCTCCAGTGCATAAGTCCAGATCTATATATATAAGTGCACGTTTTTTATTTTAAACCTCATATCAAAGCTTGTATAAAAAGATTCTAATCAATGAAAGGATGTAGTTAAACATCAACTTTCATAATTATTTCTTATTATACTCTTTTATATGAGGTCATTACTTTTAATCTTTGTTTATATTTTCTTTTACTGTGTGCTTTGCTATGCTTGACAAAAAGAAAAAAAAAAAGAAGAAGAAATAGGAAAAGGTTAAGACAGGAATCAAAGAGACACGTATATGTACAAATGCTATATTTTTTTAGACTCATCGGCTTGAACTATGCCTCATCCTTTTATTACTTCGGTTTTCAACACTTAGTTCATATATTAGCACTAAGGTCTTGAACCTTCTTTAATGTAGCAGGAAAAGGAAAGAAGAAAAGAGCATCAAGAGTCATGAGATCAAAGAAATAAGAAAATGAAAAGAAGAGAACAGAAAAATAAAAGAAGAACACAACATTTCATGTAAATAAGCTCCAAGTAAGAACATCATTTCATTGATCCATTGCGTTACATCAAGACCTTGTCTTTACATTGCAAGAAGATAAATTTCCACCTATTCTATTGAGAAGATATCAGGGTTTTGAGCTTTGCTTTTGGCTTTGGATTGGTTTGAGGTTGTGGTTTGTGTATTGGAGCTGTTGGGAAGAAGGTAGGTTGTGTTGTTTTTCGGCTAGGGTTTGGTTTCTGTGATTTTGGAGAAGAAAGGTTATTGTGTTTTAGAGAAGAAGGATGTGTAGGGTTGTATTGTGTATGAGGCGTTGTGTAGGTTTAGGGTTGTGTGTATGTGTTGGTTCTGTGGGTCTTTTGATTTGGGGTGTATTTATAGCAGAATTTTAGGGTTTAGAGGTTGTGGGTAGCAGGGGTATGGATCAGTGCGCTGGCATCATCCTGAGCGTTGTTTGCATCCAATGGTTATTTTTGAATTAACGGGTGGGCACAGAGCATCTTCAGCAGAGCCCTCACGCTGTCCTTGCCATTTCTGTTATTTCCTGCGTTGAGCTGTTGGGAGAGAGATTCCTTTATATTTCGTGGACTTGGTGTTTCGTAGACCGCGCTCAAGTCAATTGAAGGTCTTCTCTAAACCGAGTCTAGGAATGCCAATGAGTGTGGGAGCTGTTGCCCGTTGTGATGAAAGTGACTCATTCCTTCAGCTAGTTCGGCCCAGATGCTTGATTTTATTTCAGCGAGGCCCATTTATTTTGCTCCTCTTTAGCCGATCAGCAATTAAGCCTAAAGTCACCCTTCAGTTTAATTTGGGCCCTTCGATTTTGTCTGGATCCGAGTTGCTTGGTGCTGAATTCTCAATTCTCTTTCTTTGTTCAATTATTTTATGAGAATTTCACCAATCCGAATGGTTTGTGCTTCTTTAGAAACCATGTCACGTGTTGCCTTCTTAATTTATCCCTTTAATTGAAGTCTCATCTTTTCATTTATATTTTTTATTATGACTAAACTCCAATGTTAAAAGTCCCCAAATTTGTGCACCCAATAACATCTCCACACATTTTTATTGTTCATCATGCTACTTTTGTATTTTTTAGCTCGTCTCTTTCACCAAAATTCGTGATTTTAGGCGCATATTTTATCTCAACTTTTCAGGGTACAACACGTTGATACAATAATATGAGAAACATAAAATTGAAAAACTTGAATATAATATTTATATATCTATATGTAATTTTTTTATATAATTATCCGTTATCCAACGGGTACGAAATAGTCTTTACCCGTACCCATATCCGTTTAGCTAACGAAAAAAAATCATTACCCATACTCATACCCAATAAGCTAACGAAAAAAAAAACCTTACCCATACCCGTCTTATCGAATACGATACGGGTAGGGTAAATGGGTAAACGGTTTTTATTGACACCCCTATAGTTGGCAAGGAGTCCAATAATATATTAATTAAAAAAATTTATTTATAACCTCCTTTTCAGAGTTAGTTAGCTTAAGCATATGGTTTAATTAGTTCTTTCTTTTTTCCGTCCTTTATTTCTTGTTTATTTATTGTTTAATTAGTTGAATTTACTACTAAAGAATATTGTATAGAAGTGCAATAGAGTACGGATTCTTTTTACAGTTATTCACGAAAAAAAAAGAGTTTCACAAAAAAATAGTATTATCGAATCGACAACTAAAGATTTAGGTTTATTGATGGACTAAACCTTATTACATTTGAAGCTCCAGATAGTTTAATTTAATTTTGGAGAAATGAATCTCTTGCCCATATGTGCGTAGAATAATTCCGCCAACAAGATTAATTTGTTCATCCACCCATAATCTCGTCGGTCACAATTAATGTATGGAGAGTATTGAATTTTAAAAAGTCACCACTCACAACACATTCAGCTTTTCTTTTTTTTTATTATTGTTTCTCCTCTCTTCTTCCTCATTTAGTCCAAGTAGAATTAAGTGCATTGATACATTAGCATAGATACATTCATTTAGTCAGGCTGCGTTCATTAAGCATAGATACATCTTAGATAATATGATACTTAGTCAACAGATCTTGCATTTATGTCATGTTAATAAACAGTCAGGAGTAGTGATTAAAGTAGATTTCGAAAATGCGTATGACAAAATACATTGGGACTATCTATTAGAAATATTATACAGTAGAAATTTTGGTGCCAAATGAATCCAATGGATCACTCACTGGTTACATAGCTCTCAGTCTTGTATTACGATAAATGGGGTACTTACGGATTATTTTTATTGTAAACGAGGAGTCCGACAAGGAGATCATTTATCTCCTTTCTTATATATATTAGCAGCTGATACACTTAGTAAAATATTTGCGAAAGGTAGACAACATAATACTCTTAAGGGTTTAGGACCACCATTTCTAAATAACCAAGCAATTACAAATTGGCACTATGCCGATGACACCATTTTGTTCTTGGAAGCCCAAGAGAAAAATGTAGAGACTGTATGGTGAGGCATGCTTGCTTTTCAATCTATTTTTGGTATTAAGATTAATTATGATAAGACCGAAATGTACTCCTTGAATGTAGATAATCCCCTTCTATTGCAATCTGTCTTTAGATGCCCTCTAGGAGAATTTCCAATTAAGTATCTAGGACTTCCTCTTCATTACAAAAAAATGACAGTTGATGACTGGAATTTTCTAGTAGCTAAGGTAGAAAGTCGGTTACAAAATTGAAAATGTAATATGCTATCAATAGGAGGACGGCTGACCCTTATCAATTCAGTCCTTACATCTATTCCTTTATACTCATTATTTGTTTATAGAATTCCTCCCATAGTCATTAAACAAATAGACAAAATTAGAAGACAATTTTTATGGCAAGGTAACTCTAAAAAAGATATATATATTCTAATTAGTTGGTATACCTCTTGTCTAGCTAAACAATTTGGAGGCATCGGTATCTTAGATCTAACACAAATGAACATCTCTCTCTTGCTTAAATGGTGGTGGAAATTAAATAATAATGCGTACAATAGTCTTTGGAAACAAATTCTTGTCTATAAATATCAGATACATCGTACAACTGTTTTCCCCCTTTTGGACCACTCTTTCTAAAATTACTTCTTTTGGGGATTTTAGTCTCATACGAACCCGGGTTACACACTCAAATCAGATTCTAGACTGATTGCTGGTACCAAAACTGCCCTTTATCAATCAGGTTTTACTCACTATTTCAGAAATGTACTACTAAACATGCCTTGTTAGCTGATGTCATAAACTCACAGGGGGGCTATCTGAAATTTCGGGTTCCACTAGTAGGGGTAAACTATACAGAGTGGACTGAGCTACTCCATCTCATCAACTCCATCTCGTTTACATCACCTAGGGATACTATTAGCTCGAACTGGGAAGTGTCAGGGAAGTTTTCAACAAACTCAATTTATAGAATTCTCAATTTTGGTGGAATAAGACCTAAGAAAGTTATGTTATGGTGGAATTTACCAATACCCTCCAAAATTAGAGTCTTTATGTGGCTTGTCTCCCAAAACATCATTCTTACAAAAGATAACTTTGCAGCCAAAGGGTGGGTAGGGGATATGCACTGTCAATTCTGTCTAGAGTTTGAATCTATCGATCACTTGTTTATCTCATGTTCATTAGCGCAAAAAGTTTGGTTTTGGTTAGGTCAAAGTCAATTAGTTATGAACCAATGGCATACTTGGGATGATTTTATTGCATTTGCTTACTCTCTTTCGCTGGAAAATAGGACTGGATTTCTGATTACACTAAGTGCGGTGTGCTGGAATTTATGGAAACACCGAAATGAAGTTATATTTAGTAATTGCTCTATTAAAACAGCTAGAACACTTATCTTACAAATTAAAACTTGTTGTTTATATTGGGCATGTTCGATGACTAAGAAGATCAAGAACGCAGTTGGCGAGTGGCTTCCAGTAGTCGAAGACGCCATTCCGCTAGATCAGATCAGCCCGTTAGCGCTAGTTGTCTACCAGCCTCCAAGGGCCTATGGAGGGATCGACCATGCGAGCCCTGTAACATCCTGTAATTTTTATAAATTATTATAAACTTATTTTGTACTGATTTATGATTTTGAAAATTTAAGAATTTATTTGTAAAATGTGTTAATTTTAAACTTAAAAAAAAAGGTGAACTAACGTGGCATTTTTTTTACCACGTGGGCCCCATGCATGAATTATCCAACTTCTAACCGACCTCCATTTACTTATAAGTTTGTATATATTAATTTAATCTCTCCTATTGTAACAGAAATCAAAAGAAAACTGAAAAAAGAAAGAAAAGAAGAGAAAAAGAAAAAGAAAAAAAGAAGAGTTATTTTGATAAATTTTATGATTCGATTGTATGTCCGATTGGAATTCCAGTTACGTCGCATTGATTCTGAATAGTTGTTGCAACTCGAATTGGATTTCTGAAATAATCGTCGTCAGGTAACCGGACTTCTCTATAATCTGTGCTTTCGTTTTGTTTGGTTGAATTGGATTTTGAATTGGGTTTTGGATTATGAGGGCATATTTAACGGGATAACGGGTCTGGGTTCGAATTCGATTTGTGAAATGATATGATTGTGTGGATAGAGAATTTGAGAAATGATATGATTCTGTGAAATGAGATGATATGGATATTGTGTAACTTGTTTTACTGATAACCCAGACCCAGGTGCTATCGTCGGTTAAATATGCAAGCATAATTTGTTGTGAATTTGTATGGATTAATCCAGTCTGTTTGAATGGTTGTTTAATTAAGCCAATTATAGAGAAGCGCGTCGTTAAATAACCGGTTACTGAGCTTTGTAGTTGACTCTGTATTGTTTCTATTGTTATTTCTGTTGCGACGTAGGTTGACGGGACGACGGATGGATGCAAGGGTGCCTCTCTTGTCGCGACTCCCGGCCTGGCGGCGGGGTCGTGACAAGCCCTCAGACACTCATGAAGATAGATTCACAATTTTGCTGCATTCACTCATCTAACCTCAGCCATTTACTTAGTGGCTTAGTTCTATCCAATTTAGTTTATTTTTTGTCATTATCTAGCTCTCAACTATGGTTGATATATAGTCTATTAGATTCTGAATGTTTTAGCTTTCCATTTGATCTCTGGTTGTAAAGGACTTGTTCTAATTTTAATACAAATGGGCACTAGCCTTTAAAAAAAAAAAAAAAAAAGAATTAAGTGCCTTGGTGGTAGTGAATAAAAAATGTGACACGACTAATATGTCATGGTTAAGTTACATCACAACATGTGACCAAAACTTGTATTTACATAATATGACGTGATTAATATAGTGAAAGATAGTCATGTCAAGCAAATGTTCACATTATAACTAATTACGATTATATTTATCAAGTTTCAAGTTCATAGAAAATAATAACAAAATATATTACAAAATGAATTATAATAAAAAAAATAATGTTGAAAAAAAATTGATTATGTAACATGATTAAAAATAATATAAGACAATCACATTATGTTACACGATACATGAGTCACGTTATACAAATGACAAACATAACATATTTGTAACGTGTTGTAAAGAAACAGATCGATAACAACATTACTCTTTATATAAATGGTATACATAACATATTTTGTACTTGTTGTTTATAAAAAAAAAAAAAAAAAGGTTCGTCAAAGCCTAGACAAAAGGGTCATCACCTCCTGGCTACAGTGCGTCGTGAGAATTGTAAGTTGAGATTATTTTTATATTCTGTTGCAGATAGAATCTATCAAATTATGTGTCGAGGTTCCTTCCCACTGTTTCAGTGTTTCATGAGTCATGACTAAACGATCCTGTCAGTCACCTGCCACATTGTTTATGAATTATGTGCCACTGCTAACCTTGGTAATGTTCAACTCCAAGATTTTGCTGACCATTATTTATGTTCATCTCTTTTATTGTTTTCTTAATAAAATCAGGCTTATGGTAGCGGATAATATCTGATACGAATCTGTACTTAAAAATTACATACATATTATATTTGATATTTAAGTATCTCTGTGCTGATACGGATATAAATATAGTGTTAAATTTTAATTACTTGCATTTAAATAATAGATATATATTATATGGATTAATATATTTTGTGAAAAAATTTATGCTATTTAGCGTTATAATTGAATAGATATTATAACCGTGTTTTTTTTTCATAAATATAAAAAAAATTAATAAAAATAACCAGTATACCAATTTAATTTCAAAAGTAACCAAACCGCCCCACTGAGGGGCGGTCCTCCCTGAACACCAAACCGTCCCACAGTGGAGCGGTTCACTATTTGCCCTATAAATTAGAGTTTTCTCTCTCAAGATCCCCCACAATTCACTTTTTCTTCTTCCAAACCGAACTCAGCTTTCAAACAGTGCTCTCAACAGTGGCAGAGGAATTTTTTTTATAATTAATTAATTTTTTTATTAAGTAAATAAATGTCAGAAATTATTAGAAATAAACCAAAAACTTATATTGATAAAGATTTTTTTTCTAAGGTAGTGTAGGCAATAGGAAAAATATTCATTGCATTGTACGTGGGTGAAAAATTCACGAAAGAGGCAGATGGAGTCCAATACTCGAAAGATGCGAGTTATGGCTTCCAGGTGAATGCCAATACTACATTTTCTGAATTTATGGAAATAATCCTTCAAAAACCCGGTTGGGACAGTGTCCGATTTATCGTAGACCTTAGTACCGGATTAACAACCAACCTCTGGATGCCAAACCTTACTATGTAAAGTATCATATAGCAGACTAGGAGATATGGACATATATGTTGGTTTTTTTTAGTCCAGTTCAATCTTGATAATGGACCTGTTTTACAAGAAAGTTTTGATTGTACCTGTTGATGCTGGGGCTGGACATTCTGCCCAGAACAATTATTTCTCGGGTTGATAAACACTGATCTTCTTTGTTGTTTCTTGTTTTTCTGGTACGAATGTGCTGATGCTGAGATGCTGAGATCTGGTGAAGTGAAACACTTCTGGATTTGGTGAGAATGCTTGAATGTGCTCGAATCGATGAACTACTCTCGTTTTGAAGATAATATCAGGAGCCGTCAGAAAAGAATAGATACTGGTAGATAGGGCTTAATATACTGGTAGATGCTGTTATCTGGTGTGTCCTTGAATTTTTTTGTTTAGGTGTAGCCTTATTTTCTTTAACGTATGTCAAGATTCAGAAAATGTTCAACAATGTTGTTCTTTAATAATGTTCAACAAGATTCTGTCACTCTATGTGTGGAAAAGAAATGGGGCTATTTTGACTTTAATTACAGGATAGCTTGTGCGTTTATACAGAGAAAAAGAGCGGATCAGCTCAGTCAGGAGGGCAGTCAGGCAGAAACTAAAATGCAAATTGCTGCGTTTAGGCCCCACTTTTAAAATGTGTAGCTGATACCAAAGTGTATTTAAGATATATGCATTTATTTCACATGACTTTATTTTGCAGGATAACTTCTGCGAACTCTTTACAATATTACAATAACAAAATGCATACATAATAATAATAATAATAATAATAATAATAATAGCAGCTATAATTCCTGTTAGTTATTAGTGAATGAGCCACCCCACTTCAACCTATTAAATTCTTTTGTCCCCTTATTATTGATATTCGTAATCGAGGTTTTGTTGATTAATTAGATCGAATTATAAGATCTTATAATCAACACATAGTTGACCAGTGATTATTATCAATCAACACCTTGTTGATCACACAATTTTGATGACTAAAATTTTGAAATTAATCAATGTACTATCAGAAGGAACTGATCT